>JAWZSL010000026.1:10758390-10953390 GCA_034769285.1 Lutjanus argentimaculatus
CAAATGTGAGACAGTGAACTGTCAGAAATGCAACATGTCTGGATGACTTCAGGGCTGATTGCTGCAAAGATGACTCACACATCAGCTCATGAGTTGATCATCCATGGTGTGTCAGATGTGGTCAGACCCTGGAAACTCATCAAAGATGGTGCTGGGCAGGTAGCATACAGTGGATTTTTCAAAAACCTGGTTAACATAAATATCATTGTTATTAATACAATACATTTTTAAACACAAAACTAAAAAGAAAATCAGCTGTTAATTTAGTTTCTGGGGTGTCAACGTCAAAATGTATCCTAATACATTTTATAATAAAATAGACAAATAAGATACACTGACTAGTTGAAACACAATTTCTAAGGATTAACTAAGGATTTAAGTTGATGATATTTTTTTATGTTAAATGTGAAAACTTTTTTTCTCCAGAAGCATACACAAACAAGATAAATCTTTGTACTAGAATCATATCCAGTGAACACCACTTAACTGTTCCCGAACAGAGATTAGATTATGAGATTAGTTCTGAGTCTTAAATGGTTAGTGAACAAGAGGTTTTAAGGTACCCCTAATACATAATTTCATCGCAATTCACACCTTTAGGGCAAAAGAGAAAATTAAAAACAAAACAAAAAAAAAACAAAAAACAAACTTTGACAGCTGATTAGATATTGGAATGAATTTCTTTACATACACATATATGTACATACATACGTAAAATTTTAATTAAGCAGGTACAAAAAAAGAGTTCGCAACAAATCACTTTACAAGTAAATGTACTGTATAGTTTTTATTTCTGACATTTTTTTCTGCCTCATTTGTATGTAATAGCAGTGAAATCATCTTTTTACAGCCATAAACTATTTTACTGTGGTGTAGTATTATCACAAATTATTTGCACATTTTTATTGGTGGTTGTGTCACTTTTTTGTCTTCATTTTGGGTTCCTGGCAGCTTTAGACTTAACAAAATGATAAGTAAGGCTACACTATATTGACAAAAGTATCAGGACATCATTGAATTCAGGTGTTCCAGTCACTTTCATGGGGTGTATAAAATCAAGCACCTAGGCATGCAGACTGCTTCAACATTTGTGAAAGAAGAGGCCGCTCTCAGGAGCTCACAGAATTCAAGCGTGGTACTGTGATAGGTTGCCACCTGTGCAATAAGTCCATTCGTGAAAATTTCCTCACTACTAAATATTCCACTGTCAATTGTTAGTGGTATTATAACAAAGTGGAAGTGATTGAGAACAACAGCAACTCAAAAAAAAAAAAAAAAAATCCCATAAACACACTCCTAAATCTTGTGGAAAGCCTTCCCAGTTGAAGCTGTTATAGCTGCAAAAGGTGGTCCAGCTCCACATGAAACCCTACGGATTAAGAATGGGATGCCATTAAAGTTCATGTGCATGTTAAGGCAGATGTCCTGATACTTTTGGCAATATAGTGTAGCTGGGTTTGTGCTGAATAAATGGATAGTATGCTGGTGGGGAAAGGATATTTTAAAAGGTGATAAACAAAGACTAAAATAAATGCGTAAAAGTTTGCAGAAGTTAATGAAAAGGAGAATTTGTGGTGTGGTGCGTGGGTGTGGAAGTTCTACATTATTATATCATTAACTCAGTTGTGCCTGTCATACTATACAGGTGTGTTTCTAATCATATACACCTGCGGCTGCCTATTTCCTCACCTTAAAATGTGGAGGAGCAAGGTTTCCTAATAGCTGCAATTTCTCAACAAGGCTATACTTTAATGACATGACATCCGCTCCTGTAACTGTATATAAGTGAGGCTCAACATACAGAGCAACACGGCAACAACTTCTTCGACCATCTGTGAGTCAGTTTGCTGGAGTTGTACTGACAGTAATTAAATTAATCTTTTGTTTCTGTATTTTCTGTTGTTTATAAAATGGTGAGGTTGCTGATATTTTGGAAAAGCTGTTCATCTCAGCAAGTCTTTAATATGTTCCTTTCAACAGGTGTGATCTCTGTAACCATGCTGAAGGTTGTATTTGTGCTTGGATGCCTCCTGAGCCTCGCTCTGGCTAATCCTGTACGTGTAAGAGTCTCATAGTCAATATCAATACAGTGTTTTTATTTGTTGACACTATTAATAATACTGTAACAGTATAATTCAGGCAATATCAAACGTGCAACTTGTGTATTTTCAGATGGAGGCAGCACACAAACGACTTGCTCGGTCAGACTCTAACTCTAACTCTGGCTCTAACTCCAATGAGGTGAGTGCTTTCTCTAGACATCAACATTCAACACAACTTAATGCCAGTTACTGCAAAATTCCTTATAAACTCCTCTGTTAACAACCCCTTGAAAAGTTTGTTACCCAAAAGAGGTCAATAATCAGACAAGTCAAGGAAAAAAGAAATATGGAAAACAACAGCTACATCAGGTCACATGAATACTGCTGCTGCCAGGCCAGACTGTGTTAGACAGTGAGCTAAAGTCCCAACATCTGCTTTATTTGTTCCCTCAATCATATGGAACAGCCACACCTGGAGAGAAGAAACACAAGACAGCATGATGCTGATGCTCAGCATGACCAGTGGGGGGAAGCATGTAACATAACCATCCTAAGTTACAATATATGCTGAGTTAAAAAACAAAAAGAATTATAGCTGCTGCGCAGCAATGGTCGAGCAATTTAGGCAAGGGATAACAGGGAAAAGTGTGGTTTGTGTAAACTGTATTTTAACCTTAGCAGTCTCTAATACACATAGCATGATGCCTGAACATAAGCCTTTCACATTAGAAAGTCCGTCTTGCCTTAGCTGAGGCTTGAACTCACGACTTCTGAGACTGAAGTCCGGCTTTTATCTCACTGACCTAATTGGCAAGTGACAGTTCATAAGTGGCTTCACAAATTGACTAAGCCAAGGATCAGGGTGCCAGGCAGCAGCCATCCATGCCATGGAAAAGCAAATTTCAAAGTGAAAGTTCCAAAGCTGTAGCACATATGGTTGATTAGTTGTGAATTTTCAAAGTTTTGAACTTTAGAGGCTTGCTGTAGCGCCACCATCAGGACTATTGGCCTGTTTTTGCAGCTGAGGCAATCTGGCCGGGACTGGACCTTTGTGCAAAGTTTGGTCATTTTTCGAGCATGGGAAGTAGGATTTCCTTGGGAAAGAAGAAGAAGAAGAGAGAAAAAGACATGCAGATCAAGGGGTCCTGGCACTTAGCTGCCGGCCCCTAATTACAGTCTGATCAGGATACATTGAACATTATCCATGCCATCCGTGATATGTCTAACTGGAGCATGTTTTTGTTCCGCATCCTAAGGATTATGATCTGTATGAACGATCACCAGAGCACTTGGCAAGCCGACGTAAACCTTGAAATGTTTGAGACTCAGGCTTCTTTCTGTGTTTAAAATGCTAGGTGCGTCATTTGCTCAGGCAACATACAACAAAATCATCAAGATAGGCTTCACAAAACAAAGGACCAGATGGAACAACATTCATTAAATGTAGAAAGCAGTGACGATGAATAAATATGGACATGTCCTACTTTCTCCCATCGTACAAAACTGAAGCCAAAATGTCCTGGGTACGAGTGCTGCCACCACGTCATTTGGAGCCAGAGTGTGCACAGTAGTGACCAGTGTTGGCATGAAACCCCGTTTTTTTTTTTTTTTTTGACTGGTGGACTGTCCCTTTAAGTCATTTTCTGGTTCAGTATTTTTGATTTACAGTCACCTTCTTGTCTGTTTCAAGAAAATGAAACATGTTTTTTGCAACTCCTTGATTTATCTAATTATGTTATTTATTATTTATTTTGGCTTTTCAAGGGGTCTTAACATATACTGCTGTATATCTAACAATGAATGTTTCTCATTCTGCCACCCAGGCTACAGCAGCAGCAGCAGTCCCAACAGTGAATCTATCACAGCTGCAAACATTGCTCCAGCTTTTCCAGCTCTTGCAGTCACTACAAACTACTGCAGCACCTGCTACAACCACTGCTGCTGCTACTACTACTACTGCAGCAACTACTACCACTACAGCTGCTGCTACAACATAAAATCTGCAATGTTACCAGAGAATAATAAGTGGATGACAACCAGCATTGAATAACATTGATCCTTAACATCGGCTGTCATGACAACAGCTTGTTTCTCTTTTCAAATTTCAATACTGTTGTCTTACACACTTATCATTCTAGTAAAATTAAACATGTGGATCAAAATCACTGTATTCTCTGTAGATCTATCTGCTAAATAAACTTCAGCAATGCAAAACATGGACCAAATATGTTTGTTCTTGTTAAAATCTATATCTTTGAGAAACATTTAATGATAGATGTATAGATAGATAGATAGAAATTAGAAATTCATTTGTACATGTTTATAGATGACTGTGTAATTTTTCGTCTTAATTTTGGGGTTAATGGCAGATTGACAAAATGATAAGAAAGAGAGGACTCCAAATCCAATAATTCATCGTTATATTTGAATTATTAATCAGATTGCTCTTACCAGACTGTACAGGTGTGTCTCTGATCATCACCTGTGTAGGGGAATATGATATTAATACCTCGAAATAAATGTTCCTACAATAACATTTATTAATAATAGGGGGGGCACCACCTCCGATTAAGGAATAATTACTGTAACTGTATTAATAATGAGAGAGTCAGTTTTTAAATAGTGAACACGTAATACTATGTTAGTTATTGAACATCAATTAGGATTATATGAATTCTTCCGTACATCAATCTTAATTCACACTGGTATAGGGTGAGTTGCCTATTTCCACAGACAACCGGACGTTGGGGGACAAACTTGAGGACTTTATTAGAGATTAATGAGTTAACATATGAATATATGAATAATCAATGGAGGTAGATGAATACACAAAATACAATAATATATATGGACATTAATGTAGGTAATTCAATGGTACTGTAGTTGACGATAATGAGAGAGTATGTGTTTGTAAATAGAGGTTATAAACACGTAGATGTGGACTATGTGTAAAACCGCTTATTTAGCAAACATAGATTAGAATTAATATTAAATCAGCTAAGCCTTCTATCCAACATCAACTCTTATCACAACGGCTGCGGTTGGTGGGTGAGTTTTGCCTACTTTCTCTGCAGCGTGGATCAGGCTCGGACGTGCTCGGCGGACCCGAACCTCGTGGCGGCACCAGCAGACCTGGACACAGCCTCCCAACGAGACGATGCTAGCGGGGACGCAGTGGCGTGGAGTGGCGGCCTTGGCGATGGTTCTAGGCGGTCCTCAAACGTCCGTTACCGTGGCTACAGAGTCTTTAGTTCGGCAAAAAGAAGCCAACACTGAGAGCAACTTCAGTGAGTCTCTGGCAGCTCTGGACCGGTGGTTCTTGGTGATAGAGGGTTGTAGGTCGGATAGTAGCTCCGTCTGATGACTGTAGTTACTCGCTTATAATAAAGTTGAAAACAATCTCGTTGGCCGTTCGATATGCTTCCTAAATTATTATCAACGCGTAAAAGAAAAATGTTGTCTGAAGCGTTGCAAAAAGGCAGAATTCAGGAAAAACCGAGGCGTTCCTGAATGCAACTTTTAAAAATCGTCAAAACTCGGGATGAGGTTAAAAATAAAAATCTTGTAAGAAAAAGTTACTCGAGTAAAAATACGCAAACGTAAAAACAAGGTAATTAAGATGATCACTTGAAGAATGAATGCAAAACATATAAGAATAGCTGAAAAGCAAAATTCAAATTCAATGGAAAAAGCATGTGCTGAAAAACGCAACTGGAGTTCTTAAAAGGAAAATACTAAAAAAGTTTAAGTGTGAAGAAACTGTGACGAAGAAGAAAGCGAACTAAGAGAGTGAAGAAGAAGTGAAGTATAGGAGAAGAAGCGATGAAGTGAAGACGATGAAGTGAAAAGATGAAGTGCAAAGAGGCGCCGAGATCAATAGTCTTATCAGCGCATTTGAGTGGGCGTGTTTCTGGCAGGCGGGCCTCTTCACTTTAGACTTTGATTATTTTCATTTGGGAGCGAACTAAACGAATTTAACGTGGTTTGTATGGTTTTAAATATTGTGCGCGATAGACACATACTTTTCTCATTATGTTCAAAAATCGGTTTTCATCAAAACATATTAAACAGGATTATCATGTTACATTTAACAGAGCGATAAACGTTTCTTATGAAAACGCTACAAACTATCCTAAGTTTCTGTAACACAGGACATGCAAAAAGTGAAGATAACATACTGTGGAAAAACATGTTAATTAATCAATTTAACCACATTCAACTTCAAATGGTAATATAAGATTCCTGCAAGAACTTCGTTAACTGTCCCAAAAGATGGCAATGTGACTCCATGTAGCATTTTGTGATTAAATGCATGAAATTGTAACTAGCTTAAACTATAACATACAGAAATGAGAGTTGTATCAAATTATTCAGAAATGAGTTCTGGAAAAGGATACAGTACACAGACTTTGATTAAATGTTCATTTTCACTTTCAGGAGAAGTTTTGAGTTTGTTAACACAGAAAATCAGTTCTTACAAAGGAATTTGAGATTTACAACCCCATCTGGCATCTTATCAGGAGAAAAGGGGAGAGCAGGATGGGGCAGAACAAAAAGGGATTCTTTGGTTGTTATATCAGCTAGAAGATGTAAATGTAAGAAGATCGAGAAAGAAGGAGAAAGTGTTGTTCTGGAGAAGGAATACTGGTCCTTAGAACAACTTCAGTGTCTTTAACACAAAGAAGCTTACTTCTTAGCAGGCTTAGTAGCCGTGAAGGGGTTGTTTAGGGATAAGTTGTAGAATATCAAAGGTTCGTAAGTGTCTTGACTAACGGCTTCCCGTGTCAGTGTGATGTGAATCAGGACACCCTGGGGAGGGGTGAGCATCCTGGCGGGTTCTTCTCTTAACCCTTTTAAGGGAATGGCGGCAAAAAGTTCTCTGAAAGAATGTGTATCTGTTCAGGTTGTTGTTTACCTAAAAGTCATAAATACTTCAATATTGGAGATCCCTTGTTCGAGGCCTGTCCTGGCTTGGTGAGCAAGGGCTGTGTTCCTACACCTGCTCTGCCTATTTCCTCACCTCAAAATCTGGAGTTGGACGATTTCCTAACAACTGCACTTTCCCAACAATGCATTATGCTGATGACATGATATCTGCTCATGAAACTGTATAAAAGAAAAGCTCAACATTCAGAGCAACATGATAACAACCTCCTCAACCATCTGAGAGACAGTCTGCTGAAGTTGTGAAGACTTGAAGGTAAATATATGAATCTTTTGTTTCTGTGTAAGGTTGGTGAAATGGTGATGTTGCCGATATTTCGGGATATTCTGTTGATCTGAACAAGTCTTTAATATTCTCTTTTCAACAGGTGTGATCTCTGTAACCATGCTGAAGGTTGTATTTGTGCTTGGATGCCTCCTGAGTCTCGCTCTGGCTCATCCTGTAAGTGTTACAGTCTCATACTCAATTTCAATACCACTGTTCTTATATGTTGATATCATTAATAATGTTGTAATAGTACAACGCAGGCAATATCAAACATGTGTTTTGTGGATTTTCTCCAGATGAAGGTGGAGCACAAACGACATGCTTGGTCAATGTCTAACTCTAACTCTAACTCTAACTCCAATGAGGTGAGTGCTTTCTCTAGACTTCAACATTCAAGACACCTGAATGTCTATCACAATTAAATTCCTTAGAAACGTCTCTGCTGTATATTTGACAATGTATGTTTTTGATTTTCCTGAAGGCTGCCACCACCTCCCAGGCTACAGCAGCAACAGGACTGAATTTTCAACGGATTCAAACTTTGCTCCAGCTCTTAGAGCTCCTAACTACTACTACTGTACCCACAACCACTACTGCAGCAACTACTACCACTGCAGCTGCTGCTACAACATAAAATCTGCAATGTTACCAGAGAATAATAAGTGAATGACAACCAGTATTGAATAACATTGATTCTTAACATCGGCTGTCATGACAACAGCTTGTTTCTCTTTTCAAATTTCAATACTGTTGTCTTACACACTTATCATTCTAGTAAAATTAAACATGTGTATTCTCTGTAGATCTATCTGCTAAATAAACTTCAGCAATGCAAAACATGGACCAAATATGTTTGTTCTTGTTAAAATCTATATCTTTGAGAAACATTAATGAAGATGTGTAGATAGATAGATAGATAGATAGATAGATAGATAGATAGATAGATTTGCTGGATTTGTGGTGAATAAACAGATAAGATCTGTTAAAGACAGTTCAAAACATGCAAAAACAGACTAAAATTACTAAAATGAATGTAGAAAAAGTCAAAAAAATTAACCAAAAAGAGCCAGGACTCCAAATCCAATAATTCATAGTTATATTTGAATTTCTTATTTTTTTTAAACATATTTTTATTGACTTTTCAACATAAATGAGATTTAACAACATAGTGCTATTTACATTCTCAGCATTCTTAGTAATGACAAAGTAATTAGGAATGATAAGGAGAATAAAATACATATTTGGGAAACAAAACAAAACACCACCACCCACACAAAAAAAGAAAAAGGCGGGGGGGGGGGGGGGGGGGCATGATCTCCCTTTAAGACCTATTTCCTAAATTCCCAGCCTCCTCAGGTAGAAGAAAGAAAAAAATAAATAAACAGATAAATACATCCTATCCTAAGGATAGGGCATAGACACTTTACACTGGATAAGTCACAGAAACATTCTAGGATCTAAGAGATAGAAAGAGTATTCCAATCCAGTGTAAATCTCCCCTTTTTGATGTTGTCACGTAAGGATGGAGGCAGATACCTTAGGAAGGCTGACCAGGATCTCTCAAACAGTTCATCATCGCCCTTCACATGTGCAGTTAGTCTTTCTAATGGTAAGACACTATAGGTCTCATGAAGCCACTGTTTGACTGAGGGAGGCCTCTCACTGATCCACTGCTTTAAGATACATCTTCTAGCTAAAAGTAAAAGTTTATCACAGAGTTTGAAGTTCACTTTGTTTAGGGACAGCGTTTTAGAGGGCAAGCCCAAAATAAAGAGGCCTGGGTCTTTAGCAACCTTTACTGAAAAAATCTTACCCAATTCGTGTGCTATATTACTCCAAAATTTAGAAATCCCGGGACACTCCCAAAAATTGTGAATGTATGTTCCAATATTTCTTTTGTATTTATTACAAAGGGGGGAGATCTGGTTATTCATTTTGTTACGTATCACAGGTGTGATATGGCATCTGTGCAAAATTTTAAATTGAGTTTCTCTCATTCGGTTGCAGATAAAAGTAGACTTAACAGAAGAGATTGCTTCTTCAGTCATCCTCAATATATTCACCACGGAGATCACCCTCCCATTTCTGTATAACCTTGCATATGTCTGAGGGATCTATAGAGCAGAATAATGAATAGGAGTGCGACAGAAAATGTTTTATATCTCTTCGATTCAATATAAATAAATCTATGTTGCTAAAAGGAGGCGTGTCTGGAGGGAAATTTTCCATTTTTGACTGGATAAAATGCCGGACCTGTAGGTACCCAAAAAAATGTGCTGAGGGGATGCTGTATTTTTCTTGCAGTTGCTGGAAAGACATCAGTATGTGATGCCTGATACAAATCTCCAAGAAGCCTGATCCCTTTTGTATGCCATATATCGAATACACTATTTCTAATTCCAGGGGCAAACCCTTCATTCTTAGTCAGTGGTATTAGCCCATATTCTGGCGTGTTCTTCCCTACAAATTTAATCATATCTTGCCAGGCTTTGATAGTATTGTGAATGATAGGGTTGTCCTTCATTTTGGGGGTAGTTCTAGCAGCACTCGTTAGCTTACTTAATAGAGAGAAGGGAGTAGTAAACCATTCATCTATGTGTGGCATGCCCAATTATAAAATCTCAAATTGGGTAAGGCTAAGCCTCCTCGTTCTCCTGGTTGCTGTAAAGTTTTCATCCTAATCCTAGGTTTTTTATTGTGCCAGATGAATCTTGAAAATGTTCTTTCCAGGTCCAAAAGCACTTTCTTGGATATCCATAACGGTAGCATCTGTAAGGGGTAAAGTAATCTGGGGAGTATGCTCATTTTTATCAAACTAATTCTGCCCATCCAAGAGAGAGGGAGGTCATGCCATCTCTCCAGGTCTTTTTTAATAGCTCCAATTGTAGATGTGAAATTAAGTTTCCACAGATCCTCAACATTGGGTGACACTTTAATTCCAAGATAGACAAAGTCAGATGTGGCCCATCTAAACGGGAAATTAGACAACGAATTTATACTTCCAAAGTTTCCTAAAGGCATAGCTTCAGATTTAGTGTAATTTACTTTGTAGCCTGATATTAAACTAAATGCATTTATAACTGATAGAATAGCCGGAACTGAAATCTCAGGGCTTGTGACAAAAAGTATAATGTCGTCCGCATATAAAGCCATCTTGTGTACAGTCCTGCCCAAGGTAACACCATGTATATCTTTGTGGTTTCTAATACGTTCTGCTCCAGTGTAAGGGCAAAAAGGAGGGGGGAAAGGGGGCAGCCCTGTCGCGTCCCTCTGTGAAGTGGGAAAGGAG
The DNA here is from genome assembly GCA_034769285.1 of Lutjanus argentimaculatus. NCBI lineage: Eukaryota > Metazoa > Chordata > Actinopteri > Lutjaniformes > Lutjanidae > Lutjanus > Lutjanus argentimaculatus. The sequence continues at coordinate 10,768,934 of JAWZSL010000026.1, forward strand.
AAGAGCGGACACCATTGGTCAAGACGCAGGCCTCAGGAGAATGATAAATTATTTTAATCCAGTTTAAAAATTCCCCCCCTAATCCAAATTTATCAAGGACATCCCACATGAACCCCCATTCCACCCTGTCAAACGCCTTTTCGGCATCTAATGAAATGGCAAGCGTTTTTTGTTTTGTTTGTGAGGAATATTGTATAATATTAAGAAGCCTCCGAACATTAGAATATGAGAGCCTATTCTTAATGAACCCTGTCTGGTCAGCGTATATAAGTAAGGGTAGATAATCTTCCAGTCTCCTAGCTAGAATCTTAGAGAGCAATTTGCTATCTACATTTATAAGGCTTATAGGTCTGTATGAGCCACACTCATCTGGTGGTTTGTTTGTTTTTTAGGATTAGGGAAATATTTGCTAAATTTAGTGTAGTTGGAAGGTAACCTTTTTTGAAAGAGTCTAGGTACATATCAGTAAGGGGGTCCACTATAACCCTGCTCATTTTCTTGTAAAACTCTGGTCCATAACCATCCGGTCCTGGTGCCTTTCCAGATTTAAGTGTGCGGTTGGCGTCCAGGACCTCATCTTTAGTGATTGGCCTATTTAGAACTGCCTGTTGTTCTTCAGTAAGAGAGGGCAGTGTAATCTTTTCAAGAAAGGACCTTCTCAAGTCATCTGATGTATCACATTCAGAGGAATATAACTGAGAATAGAATTGTTTCATTATACCATTAAATTTTTTTTATTCATAAAATCTGTCTCCATTATTGTTTTTAAGTGATGATATCAAATTAGTATCACTTCTGCCATTAGCCAAGTGGGCAAGGAGGCGACCAGGCTTATTACCATGTTCGTACAGCCTCTGTTTTGCAAACAGGATAGAAGTTTCTGCCTTACTAGTTAAAAGCTGATTTAGTGCAGATCTTGTAACTTCCAGTTTCTTTAAAGCATCCTTAGAGATAGATACTTTAAATTGTTTTTCTAAATCTTGGATTAAGCGTTCTAATTCAAGTTGCTTTTTAATTGCATTTCTTTTTAGAGCTGCTGTATAGGATATAATGGACCCCCTCAGAAACGCTTTAGCTGTTTCCCATAGTAAAGAAGGATCTGTACCAGGAGTGTTACTTGTTGACATAAAAAATTCCCACTGTTTTTCAAGAAAATCCATGAATGGGGGACTACTCAGAAGTGAGGGACTGAGCCGCCAGTGGCGAGTGGAAGGATCAAGATAAGGAGGGGAGATAACTATAGATACTGGATTATGGTCAGACAGCGTACATATGCCAATAGAACAATTTTTAACTCTATCTAATACCTCTCTGGAAGCTAGGAAATAGTCAATTCTTGATAGAGATTGATGGGGATGTGAATAAAAAGTATAATCTTTAACCCCTGGATTTGTGACCCTCCAAATGTCAAAAAGATTCAAATCTACACACAATTCTTTCAATCTTGCTGTCTTATTTGAAATAAAAGGTTTTGGTGGGGATTGGTCAATACTAGCATCCTGAACACAATTAAAATCTCCTCCAATAATTGTGAGAGGAGTCATAACTGGAGAGATTGCAGCAATTAATTTAGAGAAAAACGGCGGCTCAAACTTATTAGGGGCATAGACAGAACCCATAATAATACGTTCCCCATGCAGAAAACCCGAAATAATGACATAACGGCCCTCATCATCTTTATACACCTCATCTAAGGTAAAAGGCATTTTTTTTTATGTATAAGTATAGCGACTCCCCTGCTATGAGAATTAAAAGATGAGTAAAAAACTTGGCTTACCCAGCTTCTCCTTAATTTAATGTGTTCCAAATCTGTCAAATGTGTTTCCTGTAGAAGAGCAATTTGTACATTTTCTTTTTTAAAAAATGAAATGATCTTCTGTCTTTTCACAACATGACTAACCCCCTTGACATTCAAAGAAATAATTTTAGCATCACACATTGCTACCCATAATGCAAGGTCCATGTAAGGTGAGGGGGTCATGGGTAATATCAGAACTTATGTCTAGTATTATATATGTGGATCTTAGCGTGAATGTATTACAAAAAAATATCCAAGGCTTCAATGATGGCGGTGGTGGAGAAAAACACATAAAGGTACTGTTAGAAAAAACTTTGCCCACAAACAATGGGCATAGAACAACGAAAATAGCCCTAACGGGTCTAACAACACGCATGGAACAAAACCAGAAAAAACAGGTTTGTAAAACACTTAAGAAGGGGTACATGACGCTGAAAGGGATTGATGCACCGAAGAAGAGCACCGGTATCAGTGATCCAGCCCCCCTGACAGAGTTTGCTAGACAACCACACCAATAAATCTCCTAAACCCCCTCCCTCCCGCCCCATCAACCCAAAGCATCTCTTTACACATTCAAAAAGTCATACCTCAAGATATTTCAAAATGAAGTTGACCACAGGATCAAAAAAAGAAAAAAAAGAAAGACGTCGTTTTTTGCATGTCCATATAAGCTGCTCACATAAAGTAGTGGGCCAACTTCACATGATATATTGCTCGCAGCCATGGGGACCCTGAGTTATCAACAACAACAACAAAAAATAGTGAAGCTATATAAACAATGCAGTATGTCATTAAAGTTTTGTCTATCATCAGGAGCTGCACTCAGAGCCAATATGTGCTGTGTTTACTCAGTATTAGTAAAGTCACAAACTCTTAAATCTCCAGGTGGCAGCATTGCGCTACGCATGTATTAAGAAAGTTTCATTTCTTACTTTGATCATGGCAGTCTATCCAAAAAGCGTTGTGCTTCTCCCGGGGAGCGAAAGGTACACCTTTCTCCATTGTGAGTGAGGCTGAGGATAGCCGGGAAGCGCATAGAGAAGCGAATGTTCAGTTCAATCAGTCACTCACACACCTTGTTGAAACTGCGGCGTTGCTCCTTAACCGTGGCAGAGAAATCCTGTTGAATAAACACCTTTTGACTGTCGTGCAGCAGCTGCCGTTGTTTGCTCAGCCCAGCCAGGATCCGTTGTTTATCCCGGGGGTTGTGTAGCTTAAGGATGACGGGTCTAGGGCGATCCTCCCTCGGTGGTCCGAAACTTCAGTGGGCCCAGTCGATTTTAATTATGCCTCGCTTAGTGTCCAAATTTAGAATTTTTGGAAGCCAGCATTCAAAAAACGCGACAGGTTGGTTATCTTCGGCGCCTTCCTTCAGTCCCACAATTCTGATATTATCCTGCCTCGTTCTGTTCTCGATGTTGTCTGCTTTTTCAGTGAGCTTTTGCAACTTCAGCTCAGCCTCCCGTAGCTTGTGTTCTGTGGCGGTAAGCACGTCATCCATTGTGGATACTTGGCGCTCGGCTTCGTCCAGTCTTTTAGTGTTGCCGTCCACTCGGGCTGTCATTGTTTCTAAAGCACTGGTGAATTTGGCCAACTTCTCTTCCAAAATCCTGCCAACGCTCTCAGTAACTTCCCGAACAAGCTGTGATGAGTAGCCGTCACCGGAGTCGCCATCTTGTACCTCGCTATCACCCGGTCCACTCCTCAGGTTTCTTTGAGTTTTGCCTGCTTTTTCAAACGGAGCCGTGTTACTTTCCCTGCTCGACATTGTCTGATAGTATAATAGAGCCAAACAGAAGTGAAAATTAACTGCCCCTTATCATATATAATGCAAATCAGGGTCGATGTGAGCGGGAGCTCGGTGCCAGTTCACCCGCTCAGCCCGGTGACGTCATATCCCCCTATATTTGAATTATTAATCAGATTGCTCTTCCCAGACTATACAGGTGTGTCTCTGATCATCACCTGCTCTGCCTATTTCCTCACCTCAAAATCTGGAGGTGGAAGATTTCCTAACAACTGCACTTTCCCAACAATGCATTATGCTGATGACATGACATCTGCTCATGAAACTGTATAAAAGAAAAGCTCAACATTCAGAGCAACATGATAACAACCTCCTCAACCATCTGAGAGACAGTCTGCTGAAGTTGTGAAGACTTGAAGGTAAATATATGAATCTTTTGTTTGTTTCTGTGTATGGTTGGTGAAATGGTGATGTTGCCGATATTTTGGAAAAGCTGTTGATCTGAACAAGTCTTTAATATTCTCTTTTCTCAGGTGTGATCTCTGTAACCATGCTGAAGGTTGTATTTGTGCTTGGATGCCTCCTGAGCCTCGCTCTGGCTCATCCTGTAAGTGTAACAGTCTCATACTCAATTTCAATACCACTGTTCTTATATGTTGATATCATTAATAATGTTGTAATAGTATAACGCAGGCAATATCAAACATGTATTTTGTGGATTTTCTCCAGATGGAGGCGGCGCACAAACGACTTGCTCGATCAGACTCTAACTCTAACTCTGGCTCCAGCGAGTCCAATGAGGTGAGTGCTTTCTCTAGACTTCAACATTCAAGACACCTGAATGTCAATCACTGTAAAATTCCTGCTGTATATTTGACAATATATGTTTTTGATTTTTTTGAAGGCTGCCACCACCACCCAGGTAACAACAGCCCCAACACTGAGTCCTCAACAGCTGCAATTATTGCTCCAGCTGCTTCAGCTCCTAACTACTACTACTGCAGCTACAACTACTACGGCTGCTACTACCCCTGCCCCAGCTACTACTACCACTACAGCTGCTGCTACAACATAACTATCTGAAATTTGACCATAAGTCAATTTTAATATCAGCTTTGTTTGTATTTGTTTGTCACGAGAAAGGTTTCATTCTTTTTTTGAATTTCAGTGATGTTTGCTTGTGTTTTCACACTGATCAGTCAAGTCAGTTGTATTTCATTTAAACATGTGGATCAAACTTACAGCTAAAATAAACTTCATCAAAGGAAAAATGTGGAACAAGCATGTTTTTTTAAAACCATGTTTGAGAAACATGAATGTAGTCTGTATCATAGAAATTATTAGATAATAGATAGATAGATAGATAGATAGATAGATAGACAGACAGACAAACTGGCAGACAGATACCCTCAACAACCTCACTGTTTCTCAACACCTCTGAGTCTTTGTCTGTTGGGGCCGGGGACTGTGGTCAAGATGTGCCACTGCATGCATTGTTTCATCACATTTCGCACCTGGGGAAACCTTTCTTGTTTGTGTTAACATAATAATATATACTACACCTGATTTTTGCAATACCATCTCTTGACACAGCATCACATGCGTTTAAACCCAGATAAAAACACTTACTAGAATTAAAAAATAATCTTCTATGGATATGGATCTTCTATGCATACTTAGTCTACAGGTGCTCATTAAAAAAATATATGAGTAATAAATACCATTATATTTGCACACTACATAAGTCAGGTTGCCACTTATTCTCCATTAAAAAGAATGAAATTATTTGTGGCAGGCGGGTGTCTTGATAACGCGGCTTCAACTCTGATCACTACTGCGCAGACTTTGGCTCCACATGACGCCACCAGTCCAAGACGGAAACGGTTGTATTCAGGAAATTTTGGCTTCAGCTTTCTACATTGGCTCCAGACTGGGCCAAGGCCCTTGTTGGCCATAAGCAGGACCTGATATACTTAACCTGGGAAAACAATATTGTTTGTATGATTCATAAATATATACTGAAATTTAAACAGAAATAGAAATGGCAAAAGCAATAAAAGATCAAAGCCATGGTAAATGAGAAATTAAAGCTGTAAGATACACTCCCTCACTGATTCACTCCTTAAATCCCTAAATTTGTTGCAGCCTCACCAAATCCCAAAATATGAGACAGCGAGCCGGCAGGAATGCAGCACCTCCCTCTGACTACAGAACTGATTGCTACAAATATGACTCAACATCAGCTGTTGAGTTAAACATCCTAATGTCTCACTGTCGGATGTGGCCTATTCCAAAATTAATTATCTGTATATATGTTCTATGTGCGTGTAGCATGAAGTGGCTACAACTTTGATTTTGTTGTGTAGCCCTGTGCTGTACAATGATACATAAACTACCTACATACCTGACCTTCCTATTTCCTCACCTTACATGTTGAGGTGGAAGATTTCCTAATAGCTGCAATTTCACCATAATATTTAATACTAATGCTGTGACATCAGCTCCTGTAACTGTATATAAGAAAAGCTCAACATTCAGCAACTCATCAACCTCGTCGGCCATCTGAGAGACAGTCTGCTGAAGTTGTAAAGACTTGAAGGTAAATATATGAATCTTTTTTTCTTCTTCTGTGTTTTCTGTGTGAGGTTGGTAAAATGGTGATATCGCTGATATTTCGGGATATTCTGTTGATCTGAACAAGTCTTTAATATTCTCTTTTCAACAGGTGTGATCTCTGTAACCATGCTGAAGGTTGTATTTGTGCTTGGATGCCTCCTGAGCCTGGCTCTGGCTCATCCTGTAAGTGTAACAGTCTTACACTCAATATATTTAATATGTAATAATAATAATAATAATAATAATAATAATATTAAATTGTAATAGTATAATGCAGGCAATATCAAACGTGCAACTTTTGGATTTTCTCCAGATGGAGGCAGCGCGCAATCGACTTGCTCGGTCAGACTCTAACTCTGGCTCTAACTCTAACTCTGGCTCCAATGAAGTGAGTGCTTTCTCTAGAATTCAAAATTCAACACACCTGAATATCAATTACTGTAAAATCCCTTTGAAACTCCTCTGTTATATTTCTGACAATAAATGTTTCTGATTTCCTTGAAGGCTACAGCCACCCAGGCAACGACAACAACAGCTGCAACAACTACAACAGCAGCTGGAGCAGCTTCAACAGTGAATCCACAGTTGCTCCAGCTCATTCTTACACTCTTACAGGGATGACAGACTACAACTACAGCACCTGCTTTTCAAACTTAAATAATTATGTTTTAACCTGTGCATTTTCACGTGCATCATGTTATTTCAATTAAACATGTAATTCAAAACTTGTATTCTCTGTAGCACCTGTTAAATAAACTTCATCAAAGCAAAATGTGGACTAAATGTGTGTGTGTGTTTTTTAAAAATATTAACGTAAAATTTGTATCATAGTACTTATCAGACAGACAGACAGATAGATGGATTTATATTCAAAATCAAGATTTTGCAGGGTTTTTTTTTTGTTTTTTTTTGTTTTTTTTGTGACATTTTCTGGCCCAAGAAAGGATTGAGATGGAAAACATATTTGTACAGGAAAGGGTCTTTCAGAGAATATACAGTATGTAATGGTTTCTTCTAGGGATGCACCCCAATCTGAATACGTTACTTGGGAAAGCACAAATAATGTGACGGAAAGTGATAATTTCTTCCCTCAGAAGTTGCTCATTACTATTCCACAAAAATCAGCTCCATGATTACCTTGACATAGTCTGACTTTCACGTTTATCATTCCAATCCTCATCATATATCTCCAGGTCCGATTATTTCACAAAATCAAATCAAAAAATCAAATCAAATCAAAAAGGGGGGAGTTTTGTTTCATAATAAAAACTATATATAGCTTTTTCAACCTACTACACATATTGTACAGGTGTGTCTCTGATCATCACCTGCTCTGCCTATTTCCTCACCTCAAAATCTGGAGGTGGAAGATTTCCTAACAACTGCACTTTCCCAACAATGCATTATGCTGATGACATGATATTTGCTCATGAAACTGTATAAAAGAAAAGCTCAACATTCAGAGCAACATGATAGCCATTATATTTGCACACTACACTTAGTCAGGTTGCCACTTAATCTCCATTAAACAGAATGAAATTATTTGTGGGAGAGAAAAGGCTGCTGACATTTTACAGTTATTTGCCCTTATAAAAGACTTGAAATCAGTTTGTATTTATTAATTGCATCTCGATGTAAATAATAGCATCGGTTAAGTATAATGGAAACAGTTTTATAAATTGTTGAATGTCAACTGAGCATTTTTACATTGTCATTAGTCAGACCTCCACAGTGCAGTGTCAGCGCTGGAGAAATGTCTGGCTCCACACATTATTTGGCTTCTTTATATTTCTTTGAACCAATCACAACAGTCTTGGGCAATGCTAAGCCCAATGCTCCTGCAAAATAGTGTCTGGGAGAAACTTCATTTGATGGACAAGCCAGAGTTTTATTTTTTCATTGACATCCACCCCCAGCATTTTTATCATATTTACTAATCATTCAAGACCCCCAGAATATTTTGTTCTATATGTAAACACTGAATATATTAAGAGAAGGAACAGGGCTTCAGTTTTTATATACAAAACATTTTATTAGCTTATTTTTACAAAATAAAAAAGCTTTTAGCTTCTTTTTTTTTTTTTTTTACAAAACACTTGAATTTTGGTGAAAAATATTTCAGACAAATAAAAGAAAAATGCATTCATGCAGTCATTTTCAAGCTAAACATTTATTTCATATTTAGACATTTGTTTCTAACATCTTTGTACTCTTCTTTTTCTTTCTCTGTATAAAAATAATAACCCTAGACCTAATGAAGGAGACCTGGACCTTGACTGCCTCTGCTCCATGTCTGAAGAATTATATTTTGAAGTTATCTGTCTCCATGTGGCAGGTCCCTGATGGTGGGATGTTGTGGCATCAATCCCTTCGTCTCCCTCAACTCTGAGTCAACATCTCACTGCATTTAGAAAACAGAAATACAAAAAATGTGCTGGAAAATAATAAAATGTTGTGTATTTGGTTGCCTTTTCTGTATTTGCAGCACATCTGTGTATTTGCGGTGTGTTTTCTAAATGCTGCGCGTGTCTTGTCAAATTGATAAAGATGTCTTCTCATTTTATTTGTATTGTGTCTAGTTGCATGTGTTTTCTCAAGTTTCAGTGTGTTGAACTCTCAGGGCCACCGTACATTTGAGGTTTCTGCTTTATTTACTTAACTACATGATACTTTATTCTGATGGGCATGCATAAGTTATAACACAGTAGGATTATATTATATTATATTAATTTCTACTTATTCAATGGGTAACTTAGTTTCCACTTTCACACCTCAGCAGTGTAGTCTTATAGTAAGCAGGATATACTGTTCCTATTTGACACAGTGCATAACAAAAGGAATGAGTAATGTCCATTCATTCATTCATTCAACATTTATTTTAAGTCGGAAATACATTGAGGTAGAGACCTCATTTACAATGCAGCCGAGTAAAACAATAAAAAATAAGAGCACTTCGACACAGAACAAGCCAAAGAGAAACTTACATAAAAGTGGCAACAAGAATTAAAAAACAATAAAACTGCAATTAAAATCTAAAAATAAATAAAAGCATCAATACTGAACAAAATAGTTAAAAAGTAAAACACATTAATCAGGTAAAATAAGGAACACCAAGAAGTAAAATGTGATACAGTTAAAAATTTAAATTGCCCTATGGATAAAAAAACAAGGAAAGCTTTCATTTGCTCTGCATGCAGGTGCACAATATGAAAAACTGGATTTTCCAAGTTCAGTAAAAACAGCTGGCACCAAAGGACCTCAAATTGACCCCTGAGCATAGGCAGCGCCAAGGAGGGGCTTGCCGGTGCTTCAGCTCCCCCTCGTGGTGGCATAGCACCCCCGTAGCACCCCCATGAAATCCAATAAAAAAAATCATTGAATAAAAATATTTTTATGACATTTTATCTCATGCGCTTTGTATCTCATTTCTGTCTTAAATTTTCCTAAATTATATAAATTTTACAAAATGTAGGCCTATTTCTTGATATTAACGCAAGGTCAAAGTTGAGGTGTCATGTCGTGTCACGTATTTTTACGTAACGTGCTGCGCCTGCGTCAGCTATTTTAATGGTCATGCACCCTGTTATGAAGAATAATGTTTGGCTCTAGCTTGATTTTTCAGCTGAAAAATGAAGCGTTTCCTCATCCCATATAAAAGAATCCGGACTAGTTCGCAAAATAGTGTTCCCAGGGGGAATACTGACGACGACGACGACAACAACAACAACTCAGACGGCGCCGCGATATCAGACTCGGATGGCGGCGGAAAAGAGGTATCGCGGTCAGATGGCCCTACTACCTGTCCTCCTAGCTTGGAAGAGCTCGCGGTTACTGACAGCATCTCAGACCCCGGACCGTCTTCAACGCTAGATGTGGAGAAAGATACCGTCATGGACTCCGGTGGCAACAGTACCTCAGAGTCGGATGGGGAGTCTACCGCGGCCGCCTCAAGCACTGGTCCCAGTCCCGCGCGCGGGGAGCTAACGCCTGCTGATGCTGACAGCACACCGAGCACGGCTTGTGGACTGCATGATCTCAGCCAAAATCCGGATGAAGAACTGCGATGCCCTGTGCGCCGACAAGATCATCGATGCATTCGCCCTCAGCCATAACAACCGTGGCATAGTCCTGTGATATGTCAGTTGGCAAGTATATTTTTTTCCTCATGGTGATGGGTTGCTGTTTTGATATGCTCTTATCGTGTTGTGAATGATTGCAAGCATATTATCTATTGGGTTTGCATTTTGATGTTTTTGTCTCTCTTGGCACGATGGTTTAAATAATTATTTGCTATTGCTAGACAAAGTAATGTTACATGTTTAAAAAATAAGGTTTACTTTTTTCATGTGCATGTCAAATGCCTTTTGATAATTTCATAAAACTCAGTTTGAATCCCATGAACCGACAGTGGAGGAATAAATGTTCGTGTCATTTGGTTTTGGTACAAAATACTGACAATACTTTTCTGCATGGTGTGGATGAAAAATGCCCTCAGATTTTTCATAAAACTCAGTTTACCTTCTGATTCTCATCTGACGGTGGTGGAAAAATGGCTATTTTCTGGTTGTGCTAGCCTAAGTAGCTAGAGGTTTAAAAAAATATTCTTTCTGTTTTTTTGTCTTATGCATGTCAGTGCGTTTGGATTTTCCTTTAAGCTCATCCTTTGATTCCAATTTGACAGTGGTGGAATGAAATAAATAAAATGCGTGTCATTTACCTGCAATACATTTTTTTTTCAATAAAAAGTACTGTAATTTAAATCCTGTTGTTTCTTGATCTGTGCAGGGAACCTTTGGCTTTTGTATTGAGTGAATGTCAGACAGTGGCATAGCAATACAGGTTTGGAAAAAAAAATATTAACGTTGCATAGTCACTATTGTTTATGGGTGTGCACATACTGTTTTTCTAGGAGCACCCCCAGTCAATGTTTGAGCACACCCATAGCACCTGCAATCAAATTTTTCTGGCCCGCCCCTGCCCCTGAGGGACTCCGTATGGAACGCCAACCTCATCAGACTTACAATTACAGATGGACACAGAGAACGATCTTCCTGTGAGATATGAAGAAAGCCACTTTAGAACAATGCCTTTAAGGCCTAGACAGTTTTCAAGGCGCTGAAAAAGAATAACATGTTCCACAGTGTCGAATGCTGCACTGAGATCGAGGAGTACCAAAACTGAAATATTATGATTGTCTGTGCCAATTTTCAGATCATTAACAACTCTGACCAGAGCAGTTTCAGTACTGTGGTTGACTCTAAAACAAGACTGGTAAACATCAAACAAATTATTATCGGACAGATACATATGTAATTGTCGGTAAACAACCTTTTCATGAATTTTCCCAAAAAATGGAAGATTTGATATTGGTCTGTAATTCTCAAACACAAGTGGGTCAAGCTTATTCTTCTTCAACAGTGGTGTTACAATAGCATGTTTGAGACATGAGGGGAAGATACCAGAACGTAGAGAGGCATTAACAATCTCAAGGACATCTTCTTCCAAACAGCTAAATACAATTTTGAATAACTTAGTAGGCATCGGGTCAAGAGCACATGTTGCAGAATTGAGCTGCTGCAGCACATCTTGTAGCTCATTAGACTCAATCAGGGTGAAGTTGGAAAGAGTGCTGGCAGTATGGCACTGAGTGGAAGAAGAGAGGTCACACCCACCAGCAGAGGAAGCCAGAATTACATTTCTAATATTGGAAATTTTATACTTAAAGTATGTGGCAAATTCATTACATTTCTCTGAGGAGTGGAGCTCAGCAGGAATTGGTCTAAGCGGATTAACCAGTTTATCAATTGTACCAAACAGCTCTTTAGAATTATTTGAATTTTCAGAAATTATTTGGGAGAAATAATGCTGTCTGGATTTTTTCATTTCTTTGTTATATTGACAGAGACAGGTCCTCATACATAGTATAATCAACCTGCAATTTGGTCTTGCACCGTCTGCGCTCAAATTTGCGGCAGGTTCTTTTTAGTGCCCTCACTCTTTCCATATTCCTCCATGGTGCTTTTGTTTTACCGGAAATTCATTTACTTTTTACAGGTGCACTATCGTCCATAATTTGTGTCACTGTTTTGTTGAAATTATTGACCAAATTGTCATACAAAGAGTTAGAACCAGACTGTACCCTGCTACACCTGACAGAGTTAGTATATCTAGTAATAAATCTGTCAGATGTTTCAGCACTTTTGACTAATTTTAAACCAGGTACATATTTGGTCATTAGAGCAGTATTAAAAAGAAAATACAAAAGTGATCTGAAATCCCAACATCTAGTACACACTTTGGGGTAATATCAAGGCCTTTAGAAATAACTAGGTCAAGAGTGTGACCTTGATTATGTGTAGGCCCAGCAATGTGCTGTATGAGCTCAAAGGCTGATAACATGTCAGTGAAGTGGTTAGCAAAGCAATCATCTGAGTTATCAACATGAATGTTAAAATCACCAGAAATAAAGATTGAATCATATTGAACAGTAATTTTAGATAAAAGCTTGCCAAATTCCGATAAAAAGCCTTTTTTGAGTCTTGAGGGCGGTACACTGTGAGCACTAGACAGGGATAAACAGATCTGATTACTAGACCAAGGTTTGCTCAGGTTTGCTCCAGGCCTCCAGGGCTGATAGGAGGGTTGTCCAAGGTGGTCGTATGTGAGCATTTCTCGAGGTTTTGTTGCTCGGGTTGAGCTCCTCACAGGCAGTGCTTCCTCCCCTGATGGCTCTGTAACAGGCACACTATTTTCAACCTGCTCCTCTGTACCTGCTTCTTCCATAGCGTCATCCCTTGCTGGTTCCTCCTGTAGCTCCTCAGCTGGTGGTGTAGCAGCTGGCATCTGCACCTGCACTGGATCTGATGCTGCAACTGGCTCAGGTTCAGGTGGCTGCTGCATTTGAGCTGTCTCAGTTACTGGTCACATTGGCTGGAACTCTGCAGCTACAGCACTGAGTTCCACTGTGTGGTTTAGACTGAGGTAGGGGGGGTTTGACTCCCTTCCTGTGATACACAGGCAGGGTTCGAATTACACAATGGCTTTCGGGTGAGCCCTATTGTCTTCATGTCAGCACAGCAGTCACGGTGGCGCACACCAGCATCGTGTTAATTAGTGACAATACATAAAATGTGTGAATAAACACAAAACTTTGCCATATTTTCACTGTTATTATTTATTTCAGGACCATCATATATTAGAGCTCCCCCCAAATGTCCCAAATGAGGCTTTCGGGGGAGCTCATGTCCTTTTCAGGAGAGCCCAGCTCCCCCTAGCTCCCCCGTAATTCGAACCATGTACACAGGTATGGTCCTGAGGCAATAGGTGGTATTCTTCCTCTTCATCAGAGTGTTCAGACTCCTGCTCCACTGCTCACTGTTGTTTATCTGATTGTCAATTTTTTTTTGTCTTTTTCTGGCTGCACGCTGACTTTGCTCATCTTGTTTCCAAGGGTAAGTCATTAACAGGTAGCAGAAGGTTACGATGCAGGAAAACGGAGGTTCCGGTATCCTGTTTCTGGCTGAACTTTGTACCAAGGTCCATCTCCAATGATGCTGCTTTTTTCACAAGAAACATAAGAAAACATATCTTTCAGACAATGAACATATTAAGCTAAAGAGGGACTGGGTGGTCCAGGTTTACTTTTCTTCATATAAATCTCATAGTAGAGGAACAGCTATTTTGATTAACAAAAACATCCCATTTAATTTAGAAAAATCAGTTACAGATCCAAATGGTAAGGTTTATCTTGATCTCTGGCGTGATCTATGGGACACTGATTACCTTCTTAAATGTTTATGCTCCCAATACAGATGAGCCAACTTTTATGTCAGACATGGTGCTGCTCTTTAATGAAAACTGTAAAGGATTTGGAGTGATGGGGAGATTTCAACTGTACATTGAATCCTTTCTTAGATAAATCTAGTCAGACTAAGAACTTCAGTCCTAAATCAGCAAAGGTTCTGAAAGGGTTATGTGCAGAGTGTGGTATAATTGATGTTTGGCGTGAATTAAATCAGGGAATCAAAGACTATACTTTTTTCTCGAATGCTCATAATTCATATTCTAGAATAGATTACTTTTTTATTCACTCTAGATATATGCATATGAGAAATGACTGTGGAATCAATCCAATTACTCTCTCAGATCATGGAAGAACTCATTTATCCTTCCATTTGGATAGAGAAAACTTTAGGTCTAAGCGATGGAAATTTGACACTTCTCTACTTTGGGATAAAGAATTCTAGAATGCAAGAGTGGATCAAAAATTATGTTAAGGAAAACAACAACTCTCTTACAGACCCCAACATTATCTGGGAGGCTGCAAAAGCTACTTTAAGAGGGTTGATTATTTTCATGTGTAGCTTTAAAAAAAACTGAAAGTTTAAAACAAAGACAAGAATTTGAGAAAGAAGTAGAAAGAGTGAAGCACTTCATGAAACTGCAGCAACAGAGGATAACTGGAGACAATTAACTGCAGCCAGAGCTAAACTAAATCTTATTATTTCAAATGAAATTACACAAAAAATAAATCATATCAGACAAAAGCATTATGAATTTGATAATAAAACCTGGTAAATTACTTGCACATCAGTTAAAGAAGGAGGAAGCAGAGAGGGCTCTCTGACTTCTTCTCTCTTTCCAGAGGGACAAGACAGGGGTGTCCATTGTCACCTTTGCTTTTTGCAATGGTAATTGAACCACTAACGTCATGTGTACGAGACAATGCAAACATAAAAGGACTGAATAATAATAAAGAACATAAAATATCGTTATATGCTGATGACATAATTTTTATATATAACGGAGCCAGAAAGCTCAATATCATATCTTCTTAGTCTAATAGAACAATTTGGAAAATATTCAGGATATAAGATCAACCTCAACAAATCCAATGCTTGCCTCTTACATATGATGCCAACAGATAAAATTTTATAAATCTTGTCCTTTCATTGGACACCAGAAGGTTTCAAATATTTGGGAGTAAATATCACACCAGATTTAAAGAATATATTCAAAGAAAATTACAGCTCTCTTATAGAAAAGATCAAATTGGATATGTGCAAATGGTCTTCATTGCCATTATTTCTGTTAGGGAGAATAAATGTTATAAGAATGAATGTTCTCCCAAGACTTAATTTTCTTTTCCAAATGTTTGCCATGTTACTTATCTGCATCATTTTTTAAATCTCTGAACAAACACATTTCAAAATTTATTTGGCATAATAAAAAACCAAGAATCAGCATACTGACTCTTATGAAACCAGAGCCTCTTGGGGGTCTAGGTCTCCCCAATCTCCAGTTTTACTTCTGGTCAGCCCAGTTGCGAAATTTGGCATCATGGTCATTGGGGAGACAAGACTCACTGTGGGTCCAAAATGGAAGCCAGTTTTTTTGATCCCCTACCTTTGGACTCTCTCAAATTTATAAAAAAAAATTAATAAGATAAAAAACATGGATCAGTGTTTTACGGTATTTAATACACTTCTAGCTTGGAAAGACTGTAGGAGGAAAACTTGGTATCACCAATTGTGTTTCCATCTACTCTCCCATCCATCAGAACCCTGATCTGATTAAAACATTTGAATCAGATTTGATACAGGTAAATGGACAAATCATGGAATAAAAAGATTTAAAAGACTTGTTTTATAAAGACATGCAGTTAAAATCATTCATCGATTTGAAAAATGAATATGGCATTCCTAATACAGACTTTTTCAAATACTTACAGTTTTCGAAATGTTGTGCACTTACTAAAACAAAGAAAAGGGACTAAGTTATGGATTATCTGAAATACAGGAGATATTACTATCCTCCATTACAATTAAAGGAAAGATTAGCGACTTTTATAAGGTTATAGCCAATGAAGTTCAATCATCTTTCCCAATTTTATTAAATATTTGGGAAAAAGATTTAGGGATGGGATTAGATGAAAATACTTGGTCAAACATCTGTGAAAGAATACATTTCCCATTTACAAGTAACAACATCAAGGAAACTAACTTTAAATTCATTCATAAATTTTACCTCACTCCTATAAAAATGCATAAAATCTCTAAGGATAATACACCTAACTGTCCAAGATGTAGAATGGCTGAAGGATCATTTTTACATATGTTTTGGCAATGTCATCTGTTGAAAAGTTTTTGGAATTCAGTTCATTCATTCACTAAATCAGTCCTTAAAACAGAATTTAATTTAAATCCTTGTTTGTATTTACTTAACGATATGCCAGATTTCCAAATAGATTCCAAAAAATGTAGAATATTAATAATCATAACATACTTAGCAAAGAAATGTATACTTTTATTTTGGAAAAATGAATCACCTCCTTCCTTTCAGCTGTTTCTGGACCAGTTATCACAGTTTTTTGCCATTAGAGAAACTGACTCTAGAAAAAAATAATCGGGACATATCTTTCAAGAACTTTGGTCCCCATTATTCTCTTAACTGTCAAGAGGAGATCAATAATGGACTTTTTGTTTGGGGGGGTCTTTCCCCTCTTTTTTTTTCTAACCTGGACTACATGGCCTTGAGCTCTTATATAAGTATTCTGGATCATGAAGCTTTTAAATACCATCAAATTTCTCACTGCTTTTGTTTTTGTTTTACTTTTTTCTCATAAATTTGTGTATATTTTATTTAAATTTTATTAATTTGTTTTGTTTTGTTTTGTGCAGTTGTAAGTATACTTTTGGATATGTTTTTCTGTTTTGTGTGTTTTTGTTGTTTTTTTTTTTCTTCTTCTCTCTTTCTTTCTGGTTTGTTTGTTGATTCTGTTTTAGTTTGTTTGGGGATACAAGGGAGGAGGGAAGGGTTGAGGGACATGTAAACTCAGTGTACTTTGTTATGACTGTATGAGTTCATATTGGTGTTGACCTATGGTACACTCTTGGAAAATACAAAGATGTTGAAAAAAAAAAAAAGAGCAAATCAACAGGCAAGCGTGGGGCTCTTCCATACAGGAGAAAGAACGGTGAATAGCCTGTTCCCTCATGTCTCGTGCAGTTGTACGCATGGACTATGTCAGGTAGGTGGTCTTTCCACTCAGCCCTTTCTCTCCTCTTGCAGAGTTTCACAGCATCTGTAGAAGTGTCCTGCTCAGACGCTCAACAGGATTCCCCTGTGGGTGATAGGGGGTAGTTTGAGAGTGGGAAATTTCCCAGCCAGCTGCTGGAGTCTCTGGAAAAGGCTGTTCTTGAATTCCCGTCCCTGATCATGATGTAGCTTTTCAGGGTACCTGAAGCGTGGAAATGAAGTCATAGAAAATCTTTTCAGCTGCTGTTCTCCCCTGACTTGTTCTTGGTCAGGTAGGCTTGTGCAAAGCGAGTAAAGTGATCTACAAAACTAAGATGTATTCATAGCCACCTTTACTTGGTTCAAAATGGAGATAGTCAACAGAGATAAGCTGAAAGGGAGCACTGGTTATTATAGAACCCAGTGGTGCTCTCTCTGGGATGCTTGGCCGTTTCTGTTTAACACACTGGCTTTGGGGCGAATGACGTAGTCTTCAATTTCACGCTGCATAAAAGGCCAGTAAAACCTTTTCTCGAGCCAAATGAATGACCTTGTCTGCGCCAACATGACCCATGTTGTCATGCAGGTGTTTCAGCACAGCCCGACTTCAGTTTACTGGGGAGAACCAACTGTTTTCCGTTGTCCTGTCTGCCTGTATAGTATTCCCTTGTCAAGTGGGGAGTCTGTCATGTACTAGTCTGCGTGTCTCTCGTCCCATTTGTCTCTTGCCCTTTATCATTTGGATTCCATCCTCTTTTCTTAGGTTTATTCACTTCACAGATGGGAGCATCCTCCTTTTGAGCTGCTCGATCACTTTCTGGAGTGATAACCGGAGTGCCTTCATGAGGTGTTTCATTTGCACCAGCACACAGCTGCACCGTGGCTACCCATGGCACATCACTCTTCTCTTCTCTCTTTGAGCTTTGTCCCCCTGCCAGATGGCTGAGACTACATCTGGGGGCATTGTTTTCGGTGTACTCGTTCAGGTGGTCATGAAGCTGCACTGGATATCGTGACAGGGTGTCAGCGCCTGTGTTTGACTTGCCTGGCCGATATCTGATGGTGAAATGGAAGTCGGCTAACTCGCCCACCCCACCGATGTCCCAACTGCATTCAACTTGGCTGTGCTCAATACATAAGTAAGGGGATTATTATCCGTGTATACTGTGAAGGTGGGTGCGTAATAAAGGTAATCTCTAAATTTATCACAGATGGCCCACTTTAAAGCAAGGAACTCGAGCTTGCCCAGCATGGGGATGGTAGTTTTTTTCAGCAGGTGTAAGTGTCCTTGAGCCATAAGCGATGGCACGGAGTTTGTTTCCCTGTTGCTGATAAAGCACTGCTCCCAGACCTTCATTTGAGGTGTCGTGTGAAGAACAAAGGGCAAATTGAAGTCTGGGTAGGCTAAGATAGGTGGACTAGTTAGCATGTCAACAAGGCGCGACACACAGCACTGTGTCCTGGTGTCCATTGGACAGGGGCCTTGGATGAGAGCTGGCCACTTTTTGTGCCCTTAGGCTTGGCCTTGTTAGATCTAGCTGGGTGAATGTCTGGCTAGACTCACTTGGACTTTCTATGAGCTTAAACAGCAGTCTGGCTAATCCTAAAAAAGTCCTGTATGAAGCTCATATAATAGCCTAGAAACCCTAGGAGGGCCCTGACCTCTCCTACATTCTTTGGCTCTCTGTCCTTTAAATGCTGATCTGCCTCAAGGTCTTTAGGGTCTATCTGGACACAACAATTTTTTGTGGACCCACTTGGAACATCTACTAGAGCTGGAAACAGCTCTAGTCCCTCAGGACAGTTACTCACTACGTTGGGTTGAAAGAGCATTGCCCCACCCCTTGGCCATTCTCTGACTCTACACTTAACTTGAAAAATCTGCCCTGCTGATATAGTTACACCTCTCTTCCCTGTTCTGATGCTACACTCAGGAGTTATCTCATCAGGGATCAAAATCTGGAGAGCAGAAACTAGGGCTTTCCACTGCACTGTCGCTGATACTTAAAGCTTCTTTGTGTAAAGCAGAAATATCACTTCTCTTTGTGTGATTTCGATTATCTCAGCTATGACATTACTGCCTAAAAGAGGACAGTTAAGAAAGTTCTGACTGATTAGTGATGGCACTTGTATGGTGACATGTCCCTGACTCTTACTACAGATCTGGAGTTCAACATCTGCCCATCCGTCAAAGGGAACATGTGTGCCATTAGCTGCAGTAATCTCCAAGATAGGTCAGACAGTAGGGATTCAAGTGGTTGGATTTGGACATGGGGGAGTGCTTTTTCCATCCAGGCTCTTCCCACCATAGTCACTTGAGCCCCTGAGTCGAGTAACATCTGGAAAGGGACTCTATCGACAGCACATGAAACCATAACATCGCTTCCCTATCAGTTGTGCTAGGCGTTTCTTTGGTTGTCGTTGGTACTGTGTGTTTGTTTTTTTTAGGGTTGGCTGTTTAGAGTGGGGTGAGGCCTGGCGGGCTTCAACTTCTCCAGCATCGGCGGCAAGCAGGTCACTCAGCATGTCTTCAAGGAGAAGGAGCTGGGCCATGCCTTCATCCTCCAGGGTTCTCAACTTATCACTTCTTATGTAGTCAACAATCAGGTCATACCCTCTCTGGTTCACTCAGGTCATCGACACTGCGGGTTACGCCGCCATCATCAACTGAACTTGCAACTGTCATTAGCTGACCTGGACTCAGATCAGAAAGTCTCTTTAGGATCTTGTAGATCAGCATTGGCTGTGGAGTGACGGTGGACATGGTGACGTTTTCACTTGTGGCTTCAGCTCTCTGGATGACGTACTGGAATTACAGCCTTCCCTGAAGCTTTGGGCAGGAGTTTCACGTCGTGTCCCACACTCACTTCACCAGGCAGTGATGCCAGATCATCCCGGACGAGCCCCCAGATGTAACCGGTACCAGACCTAGGGGTATCTGGGCCGGCAACATGTGATACACAGGCTAAAAAGCACTGTGGATCTGTGGTGCACTGGCTGTGGATCAATGAGGATACACGTCGGATTGGCGTCTTAATCAAGCTAGTGCCATTTTATTTTCTGATTCGCGCTAGGTGGGGCTTGAGAAGATACCACTCAGCCTGATCCACAGGAGTGCACGAGTGCCATCTACTGATTTGGTGGAGTAAATCCATGATGCGTTCAAGTCACTCTGTTAGAGTAGTTCTTTACAGTGTTATCTCAAAAAAATAAGGTGGAGTTTCGTTTCATAATAAAAACTATATATAACATTTTCAACCTACTACACATACTGTACAGGTGTGTCTCTGATCATCACCTGCCTCTGCCTATTTCCTCACCTCAAATCTGGAGGTGGAAGATTTCCTAACAACTGCACTTTCCCAGGGATTAGACAGGGATGATAGACTACAACTACAGCACCTGCTACAACTGCTACTGCAGCTTCCACCACTACAAGTAAAATCTGAAATTTAACCAGCGATCAATAAGTGAATGACAAACGGTACTGCATGACATCAAGTTTTAACATCAGTCTTGTTTTGTATTAGTTTGTTGACTGCTTCCTTCTCTTTTCAAACTTAAATAATTATGTTTTAAACCTGTGCATTTTCACATGCATCATGTTATTTCAATTAAACATGTAATTCAAACCTGTATTCTCTGTAGCACCTGTTAAATAAACTTCATCAAAGCAAAATGTGGACTAAATGTGTGTGTGTGTTTTTTAAAAATATTAATGTAAAGTTTGTATCATAGTACTTATCAGACAGACAGACGGATAGATGGATTATATTCAAAATCAAGATTTTGCGTTTTGTTGTTGTTGTTGTTGTTGTTTTGTTTGTTTGTTTTTTTGTTTTGTTTTTTTTTGTTTTTCTTTTTTTTGACATTTTCTGGCCCAAGAAGGGATTGAGATGGAAAAAAATATTTGTACAGGAAAGGGTCTTTCAGAGAATATACAGTATGTAATGGTTTCTTCTAGGGATGCACCCCAATCTGAATATGTTACTTGGGAAAGCACAAATAATGTGATGGAAAGTGATATTTCTTCCCTCAGAAGTTGCTCATTATTATTCCACAAAAATCAGCTCCATGATTACCTTGACATAGTCTGGCTTTCACGTTTATCATTCCCAATCCTCATCATATATCTCCAGATCCAATTATTTCACAAAATCAAATCAAAAAATCAAATCAAATCAATAAGGGGTTTGTTTTGTTTCATAATAAAAAAACTCTATATATAGCTTTTTTCAACCTACTACTCATACTGTACAGGTGTGTCTTTGATCATCACCTGCTCTGCCTATTTCCTCACCTCAAAATCTGGAGGTGGAAGATTTTCTAACAACTGCACTTTCCCAACAATGCATTATGCTGATGACATGATATTTGCTCATGAAACTGTATAAAAGAAAAGCTCAACATTCAGAGCAACATGATAAACAACCTCCTCAACCATCTGAGAGACAGTCTGCTGAAGTTGTGAAGACTTGAAGGTAAATATATGAATCTTTGTTTGTTTCTGTGTATGGTTGGTGAAATGGTGATGTTGCCGATATTTTGGAAAAGCTGTTGATCTGAAACAAGTCTTTAATATTCTCTTTTCAACAGGTGTGATCTCTGTAACCATGCTGAAGGTTGTATTTGTGCTTGGATGCCTCCTGAGCCTCACTCTGGCTCATCCTGTAAGTGTTACAGTCTCATACTCAATTTCAATACAACTGTTCTTATATGTTGATATCATTAATAATGTTGTTATAGTATAACGCAGGCAATATCAAACGTGTGTTTTGTGGATTTTCTCCAGATGGAGGCGGCGCACAAACGACTTGCTCGGTCAGAGTCGAACTCTTTAAATCTGGCTCTAACTCCAATGAGGTGAGTACTTTCTCTAGACTTCAACATTCAAGACACCTGAATGTCAATCACTGTAAAATTCCTGCTGTATATTTGACAATGTATGTTTTTGATTTTTTTGAAGGCTGCCACCACCTCCCAGGCTACAGCAGCACCAGGGCTGAATTCTCAACTGGAGCTAATTTTGCTCCAGTTTTTCCAGCTGTTCCAGTCACTACAAACTACTGCAGCACCTGCTACAACCACTGCTGCTGCTACTACTACTACTGCAGCAACTACTACCACTACAGCTGCTGCTACAACATAAAATCTGCAATGTTACCAGAGAATAATAAGTGGATGACAACCAGTATTGAATAACACTGATTCTTAATATCGGCTGTCATGACAACAGCTTGTTTCTCTTTTCAAATTTCAATACTGTTGTCTTACACACTTATCATTCTAGTAAAATTAAACATGTGGATCAAAAAACACTGTATTCTCTGTAGATCTATCTGCTAAATAAACTTCAGCAATGCAAAATATGGATCAAATATGTTTTGTTCTTGTTAAAATCTATATCTTTGAGAGACATTAATGAAGATGTTAATGAAGATAAGATAGATAGATAGATAGATAGATAGATAGATAGATAGATTTGTACATGTTTATAGATGACTGTGTAATTTTTCGTCTTAATTTTGGGGTTAATGGCAGATTGACAACATGATAAGAAAGAGCCTAACCCTGACTCATAGCTGGATTTGTGGTGAATAAACAGATAGGATGCAGGTCTGTTAAAGACAGTTCAAAACATGCAAAAACAGACTAAAATTATGCATTATGCTGATGACATGATATTTGCCTCATAGAAACTGTATAAAAAAAAAGCTCAACATTCAGAGCAACATGATAGCCATTATATTTGCACACTACATAAGTCAGGTTGCCACTTACTCTCCATTAAACAGAATGAAATTATTTGTGGGAGAGAAAAGGCTGCTGACATTTTACAGTTATTAGCCCTTATAAAAGACTTGAAATCAGTTTGTATTTATTAATTGCATCTTGATGTAAATAATAGCATCGGTTAAGTATAATGGAAACAGTTTTATATATTGTTGAATGTCAACTGAGCATTTTTACATTGTCATTAGTCAGACCTCCACAGTGCAGTGTCAGCGCTGGAGAAATGTCTGGCTCCACACATTATTTGGCTTCTTTATATTTCTTTGAACCAATCACAACAGTCTTGGGCAATGCTAAGCCCAATGCTCCTGCAAAATAGTGTCTGGGAGAAACTTCATTTGATGGACAAGACCAGAGTTTTATTTTTTCATTGACATCCACCCCCAGCATTTTTATCATATTTACTAATCATTCAAGACCCCCAGAATATTTTGTTCTATGTGTAAACACTGAATATATTAAGAGAAGGAACAGGGCTTCAGTTTTTATATACAAAAACATTTTATTATAGCTTATTTTTACAAAATAAAAAAGCTTTCAGCTTTTTTTTTTTTTTTTTTTTCCAAAACACTTGAATTTTGGTGAAAAATATTTCAGACAAATAAAAGAAAAATGCATTCATGCAGTCATTTTCAAGCTAAACATTTATTTCATATTTAGACATTTGTTTCTAACATCTTTGTACTCTTCTTTTTCTTTCTCTGTATAAAAATAATAACCCTAGGCCTAATGAAGGAGACCTGGACCTTGACTGCCTCTGCTCCATGTCTGAAGAATTATATTTTGAAGTTATCTGTCTCCATGTGGCAGGTCCCTGATGGTGGGACGTTGTGGCATCAACCCCTTCGTCTCCCTCAACTCTGAGTCAACATCTCACTGCATTTAGAAAACAGAAATACAAAAAATGTGCTGGAAAATAATAAAATGTTGTGTATTTGGTTGCCTTTTCTGTATTTGCAGCACATCTGTGTATTTGCGGTGTGTTTTCTAAATGCTGAGCGTGTTCTTGTCAAATTGATAAAGATGTCTTCCCCAATTTGTTTGTATTTTGTCTAGTTGATGTGTTTTTTTCAAGTTTCAGTGTGGTGAACTCTCAGGGCCACCGTACATTTGAGGTTTCTGCTTTATTTACTTAACTACATGATACTTTATTCTGATGGGCATGCATAAGTTATAACACAGTAGGATTATATTTATATTATATTAATTTCTACTTATTCAATGGGTAACTTAGTTTCCACTTTCACACCTCAGCAGTGTAGTCTTATAGTAAGCAGGATATACTGTTCCTATTTGACACAGTGCATAACAAAAGGAATGAGTAATGTCCATTCATTCATTCATTCAACATTTATTTTAAATCGGAAATACATTGAGGTAGAGACCTCATTTACAATGCAGCCGAGTAAAACAATAAAAAAATAAGAGCACTTCGACACAGAACAAGCCAAAGAGAAACTTACATAAAAGTGGCAACAAGAATTAAAAAACAATAAAACTGCAATTAAAATCTAAAAATAAATAAAAAGCATCAATACTGAACAAATAGTTAAAAAGTAAAACACATTAAATCAGGTAAAATAAGGAACACCAAGAAGTAAAATGTGATACAGTTAAAAATTTAAATTGCCCTATGGATAAAAAAACAAGGAAAGCTTTCATTTGCTCTGCATGCAGGTGCACAATATGAAAAACTGGATTTTCCAAGTTCAGTAAAAACAGCTGGCACCAAAGGCAACAAAGGACCTAGAATTGACCCCTGAGGGACTCCGTATGGAACGCCAACCTCATCAGACTTACAATTACCGATGGACACAGAGAACGATCTTTCCTGTGAGATATGAAGAAAGCCACTTTAGAACGATGCCTTTAAGGCCTAGACAGTTTTCAAGGCGCTGAAGAAGAATAACATGTTCCACAATGTCGAATGCTGCACTGAGGTCGAGGAGTACCAAAACTGAAATATTATGATTGTCTGTGCCAATTTTCAGATCATTAACAACTCTGACCAGAGCAGTTTCAGTACTGTGGTTGACTCTAAAACAAGACTGGTAAACATCAAACAAATTATTATCGGACAGATACATATGTAATTGTCGGTAAACAACCTTTTCATGAATTTTCCCAAAAAAATGGAAGATTTGATATTGGTCTGTAATTCTCAAACACAAGTGGGTCAAGATTATCTTCTTCAACAGTGGTGTTACAATAGCAAGTTTGAGACATGAGGGGAAGATACCAGAATGTAGAGAGGCATTAACAATCTCAAGGACATCTTCTTCCAAACAGCTAAATACAATTTCGAATAACTTAGTAGGCATCGGGTCAAGAGCGCATGTTGCAGAACTGAGCTGCTGCAGCACATCTTGTAGCTCATTAGACTCAATCAGGGTGAAGTTGGAAAGAGTGCTAGCAGTATGGCACTGAGTGGAAGAAGAGAGGTCACACCGACCAGCAGAGGAAGCCAGAATTACATTTCTAATATTGAAAATTTTATACTTAAAGTATGTGGCAAATTCATTACATTTCTCTGAGGAGTGGAGCTCAGCAGGAATTGGTCTAAGCGGATTAACCAGTTTATCAATTGTACCAAACAGCACTTTAGAATTATTTGAATTTTCAGAAATTATTTGGGAGAAATAATGCTGTCTGGATTTTTTCATTTCTTTGTTATATTGACAGAGCAGGTCCTCATACATAGTATAATCAACCTGCAATTTGGTCTTGCGCCGTCCGCGCTCAAATTTGCGGCAGGTTCTTTTTAGTGCCCTCACTCTTTCCATATTCCTCCATGGTGCTTTTGTTTTACCGAAAATTCATTTACTTTTTACGGGTGCACTATTGTCCATAATTTGTGTCACTGTTTTGTTGAAATTATTGACCAAATTGTCATACAAAGAGTTAGAACCAGACTGCACCCTGCTACACCTGACAGAGTTAGTATATCTAGTAATAAATCTGTCAGATGTTTCAGCACTTTTGACTAATTTTAAACCAGGTACATATTTGGTCATTAGAGCAGTATTAAAAAGAAAATACAAAAGTGATCTGAAATCCCAACGTCTAGTACACACTTTGGGTAATATCAAGGCCTTTAGAAATAACTAGGTCAAGAGTGTGACCTTGATTATGTGTAGGCCCAGCAATGTGCTGTATGAGCTCAAAGGCTGATAACATGTCAGTGAAGTGGTTAGCAAAGCAATCATCTGAGTTATCAACATGAATGTTAAAATCACCAGAAATAAGGATTGAATCATATTGAACAGTAATTTTAGATAAAAGCTCGCCAAATTCCGATGAAAAGCCTTTTTTGAGTCTTGGGGGCGGTCCACTGTGAGCACTAGACAGGGATAAACAGATCTGATTATTAGACCAAGGTTTGCTCAGGTTTGCTCCAGGCCTCCAGGGCTGATAGGAGGGTTGTCCAAGGTGGTCATATGTGAGCATTTCTCGAGGTTTTGTTGCTCGGGTTGAGCTCCTCACAGGCAGTGCTTCCTCCCCTGATGGCTCTGTAACAGGCACACTATTTTCAACCTGCTCCTCTGTACCTGCTTCTTCCATAGCGTCATCCCTTGCTGGTTCCTCCTGTAGCTCCTCAGCTGGTGGTGTAGCAGCTGGCATCTGCACCTGCACTGGATCTGATGCTGCAACTGGCTCAGGTTCAGGTGGCTGCTGCATTTGAGCTGTCTCAGTTACTGGTCACATTGGCTGGAACTCTGCAGCTACAGCACTGAGTTCACTGTGTGGTTTAGACTGAGGTAGGGGGGGTTTGACTCCCTTCCTGTGATACACAGGCAGGGTTCGAATTACACAATGGCTTTCGGGTGAGC
The DNA here is from genome assembly GCA_034769285.1 of Lutjanus argentimaculatus. Classification (NCBI taxonomy): domain Eukaryota; kingdom Metazoa; phylum Chordata; class Actinopteri; order Lutjaniformes; family Lutjanidae; genus Lutjanus; species Lutjanus argentimaculatus. The sequence goes on from JAWZSL010000026.1 coordinate 10,795,734, forward strand.
CCTATTGTCTTCATGTCAGCACAGCAGTCACGGTGGCGCACACAGCATCGTGTTAATTAGTGACAATACATAAAATGTGTGAATAAACACAAAACTTTGCCATATTTTCACTGTTATTATTTATTTCAGGACCATCATATATTAGAGCTCCCCCCAAATGTCCCAAATGAGGCTTTCGGGGGAGCTCATGTCCTTTTCAGGAGAGCCCAGCTCCCCCTAGCTCCCCCGTAATTCGAACCATGTACACAGGTATGGTCCTGAGGCAATAGGTGTATTCTTCCTCTTCATCAGAGTGTTCAGACTCCTGCTCCACTGCTCACTGTTGTTTATCTGATTGTCAATTTTTTTTGTCTTTTTCTGGCTGCACGCTGACTTTGCTCATCTTGTTCCAAGGGTAAGTCATTAACAGGTAGCAGAAGGTTACGATGCAGGACACGGAGGTTCCGGTATCCTGTTTCTGGCTGAACTTTGTACACAGGTCCATCTCCAATGATGTTGCTTTTTCACAAGAAACATAAGAAACATATCTTTCAGACAATGAACATATTAAGCTAAAGAGGGACTGGGTGGGTCAGGTTTACTTTTCTTCATATAAATCTCATAGTAGAGGAACAGCTATTTTGATTAACAAAAACATCCCATTTAATTTAGAAAAATCAGTTACAGATCCAAATGGTAGGTTTATCTTGATCTCTGGCGTGATCTATGGGACACTGATTACCTTCTTAAAAGTTTTATGCTCCCAATACAGATGAGCCAACTTTTATGTCAGACATGGTGCTGCTCTTTAATGAAAACTGTAAAGGATTTGGAGTGATGGGTGGAGATTTCAACTGTACATTGAATCCTTTCTTAGATAAATCTAGTCAGACTAAGAACTTCAGTCCTAAATCAGCAAAGGTTCTGAAAGGGTTATGTGCAGAGTGTGGTATAATTGATGTTTGGCGTGAATTAAATCAGGGAATCAAAGACTATACTTTTTTCTCGAATGCTCATAATTCATATTCTAGAATAGATTACTTTTTTATTCACTCTAGATATATGCATATGAGAAATGACTGTGGAATCAATCCAATTACTCTCTCAGATCATGGAAGAACTCATTTATCCTTCCATTTGGATAGAGAAAACTTTAGGTCTAAGCGATGGAAATTTGACACTTCTCTACTTTGGGATAAAGAATTTAAATCTAGAATGCAAGAGTGGATCAAAAATTATGTTAAGGAAAACAACAACTCTCTTACAGACCCCAACATTATCTGGGAGGCTGCAAAAGCTACTTTAAGAGGGTTGATTATTTCATGTGTAGCTTTCAAAAAACTGAAAGTTTAAAACAAAGACAAGAATTTGAGAAAGAAGTAGAAAGATGTGAAGCACTTCATGAAACTGCAGCAACAGAGGATAACTGGAGACAATTAACTGCAGCCAGAGCTAAACTAAATCTTATTATTTCAAATGAAATTACACAAAAAATAAATCATATCAGACAAAAGCATTATGAATTTGATAATAAACCTGGTAAATTACTTGCACATCAGTTAAAGAAGGAGGAAGCAGAGAGGGCTCTCTGACTTCTTCTCTCTTTCCAGAGGGACAAGACAGGGGTGTCCATTGTCACCTTTGCTTTTTGCAATGGTAATTGAACCACTAACGTCATGTGTACGAGACAATGCAAACATAAAAGGACTGAATAATAATAAAGAACATAAAATATCGTTATATGCTGATGACATAATTTTATATATAACGGAGCCAGAAAGCTCAATATCATATCTTCTTAGTCTAATAGAACAATTTGGAAAATATTCAGGATATAAGATCAACCTCAACAAATCCAATGCTTGCCTCTTACATATGATGCCAACAGATAAAATGTATAAATCTTGTCCCTTTCATTGGACACCAGAAGGTTTCAAATATTTGGGAGTAAATATCACACCAGATTTAAAGAATATATTCAAAGAAAATTACAGCCCTCTTATAGAAAAGATCAAATTGGATATGTGCAAATGGTCTTCATTGCCATTATTTCTGTTAGGGAGAATAAATGTTATAAGAATGAATGTTCTCCCAAGACTTAATTTTCTTTTCCAAATGTTGCCATGTTACTTATCTGCATCATTTTTTAACTCTCTGAACAAACACATTTCAAAATTTATTTGGCATAATAAAAAACCAAGAATCAGCATACTGACTCTTATGAAACCAGAGCCTCTTGGGGGTCTAGGTCTCCCCAATCTCCAGTTTTACTTCTGGTCAGCCCAGTTGCGAAATTTGGCATCATGGTCATTGGGGAGACAAGACTCACTGTGGGTCCAAATGGAAGCCAGTTTTTTTGATCCCCTACCTTTGGACTCTCTCAAATTTATAAAAAAAAATTAATAAGATAAAAAACATGGATCAGTGTTTTACGGTATTTAATACACTTCTAGCTTGGAAAGACTGTAGGAGGAAACTTGGTATCACCAATTGTGTTTCCATCTACTCTCCCATCCATCAGAACCCTGATCTGATTAAACATTTGAATCAGATTTGATACAGGTAAATGGACAAATCATGGAATAAAAAGATTTAAAGACTTGTTTTATAAAGACATGCAGTTAAAATCATTCATCGATTTGAAAAATGAATATGGCATTCCTAATACAGACTTTTTCAAATACTTACAGATTCGAAATGTTGTGCACTTACTCAACAAAGAAAAGGGACTAAGTTATGGATTATCTGAAATACAGGAGATATTACTATCCTCCATTACAATTAAAGGAAAGATTAGCGACTTTTATAAGGTTATAGCCAATGAAGTTCAATCATCTTTCCCAATTTTATTAAATATTTGGGAAAAAGATTTAGGGATGGGATTAGATGAAAATACTTGGTCAAACATCTGTGAAAGAATACATTTCCCATTTACAAGTAACAACATCAAGGAAACTAACTTTAAATTCATTCATAAATTTTACCTCACTCCTATAAAAATGCATAAAATCTCTAAGGATAATACACCTAACTGTCCAAGATGTAGAATGGCTGAAGGATCATTTTTACATATGTTTTGGCAATGTCATCTGTTGAAAAGTTTTTGGAATTCAGTTCATTCATTCACTAAATCAGTCCTTAAAACAGAATTTAATTTAAATCCTTGTTTGTATTTACTTAACGATATGCCAGATTCCAAATAGATTCCAAAAAATGTAGAATATTAATAATCATAACATACTTAGCAAAGAAATGTATACTTTTATTTTGGAAAAATGAATCACCTCCTTCCTTTCAGCTGTTTCTGGACCAGTTATCACAGTTTTTGCCATTAGAGAAACTGACTCTAGAAAAAAATAATCGGGGACATATCTTTCAAGAACTTTGGTCCCCATTATTCTCTTAACTGTCAAGAGGAGATCAATAATGGACTGTTGCTTGGGGGGTCTTTCCCCCTCTTTTTTTTTCTAACCTGGACTACATGGCCTTGAGCTCTTATATAAGTATTCTGGATCATGAAGCTGTTATTACCATCAAATTTCTCACTGCTTTTGTTTTTGTTTTACTTTTTTCTCATAAATTTGTGTATATTTTATTTAAATTTTATTAATTTGTTTTGTTTTGTTTTGTGCAGTTGTAAGTATACTTTTGGATATGTGTTCTGTTTGTGTGTTTTTTGTTGTTTTTTTTTTTCTTCTTCTCTCTTTTTTTCTGGATTGTTTGTTGATTCTGTTTAGTTTGTTTGGGGATACAAGGGAGGAGGGAAGGGTTGAGGGACATGTAAACTCAGTGTACTTTGTAATGACTGTATGAGTTCATATTGGTGTTGACCTATGGTACACTCTTGGAAAATACAAAGATGTTGAAAAAAAAAAAAAAGAGCAAATCAACAGGCAAGCGTGGGGCTCTTCCATACAGGAGAAAGAACGGTGAATAGCCTGTTCCCTCATGTCTCGTGCAGTTGTACGCATGGACTATGTGGGGTAGGTGGTCTTTCCACTCAGCCTTTCTCTCCTCTTGCAGAGTTCACAGCATCTGTAGAAGTGTCCTGCTCAGACCTCAACAGGATTCCCCTGTGGGTGATAGGGGGTAGTTTGAGAGTGGGCAATTCCAGCCAGCTGCTGGAGTCTCTGGAAAAGGCTGTTCTTGAATTCCCGCCCTGATCATGATGTAGCTTTTCAGGGTACCTGAAGCGTGGAATGAAGTCATAGAAAATCTTTTCAGCTGCTGTTCTGCCTGACTTGTTCTTGGTCAGGTAGGCTTGTGCAAAGCGAAGTAAAGTGATCTACAAAACTAAGATGTATTCATAGCCACCTTTACTTGGTTCAAAAATGGAGATAGTCAACAGAGATAAGCTGAAAGGGGGCACTGGTTGTTATAGAACCCAGTGGTGCTCTCTCTGGGATGCTTGGCCATTTCTGTTTAACACACTGGCATTGGCGAATGACAGTCTTCAATTTCACGCTGCATAAAAGGCCAGTAAAACCTTTGTCGAGCCAAATGAATGACCTTGTCTGTGCCAACATGCACCCATGTTGTCATGCAGGTGTTTCAGCACAGTCGACTTCAGTTTACTGGGGAGAACCAACTGTTTCCGTTGTCCTGTCTGCCTGTATAGTATTCCCTTGTCAAGTGTGAGTCTGTCATGTACTAGTCTGCGTGTCTCTCGTCCCATTTGTCTCTTGTCTTTATCATTTGTATTCCATCCTCTTTTCTTTAGGTTTATCACTCTCACAGATGGGAGCATCTCCTTTTGAGCTGCTCCAATCACTTTCTGGAGTGATAACCGGAGTGCCTTCATGAGGTGTTTCATTTGCACCAGCACACAGCTGCACCGTGGCTACCCATGGCACATCACTCTTCTCTTCTCTCTTTGAGCTTTGTCCCCCTGCCAGATGGCTGAGACTACATCTGGGGGCATTGTTTCGGTGTACTCGTTCAGGTGGTCATGAAGCTGCACTGGATATCATGACAGGGTGTCAGCGCCTGTGTTTGACTTGCCTGGCCGATATCTGATGGTGAAATGGAAGTCGGCTAACTCGCCCACCCACCGATGTCCAACTGCATTCAACTTGGCTGTGCTCAATACATAAGTAAGGGGATTATTATCCGTGTATACTGTGAAGGTGGGTGCGTAATAAGGTAATCTCTAAATTTATCACAGATGGCCCACTTTAAAGCAAGGAACTCGAGCTTGCCAGCATGGGAGATGGTAGTTTTTTTCAGCAGGTGTGAAATGTCCTTGAGCCATAAGCATGGCACGAGTTTGTTTCCCTGTTGCTGATAGAGCACTGCTCCCAGACCTTCATTTGAGGCGTTGTGTGAAGAACAAAGGGCAAATTGAAGTCTGGGTAGGCTAAGATAGGTGGACTAGTTAGCATGTCAACAAGGCGGACACCACAGCACTGTGTCTGGTGTCCATTGGACAGGGGCTTTGGATGAGAGCTGGCCACTTTTTGTGCCCTTAGGCTTGGCCTTAGATCAGTGGGTGAATGTCTGGCTAGACTCACTTGGACTTTCTATGAGCTTAAACAGCAGTCTGGCTATCCTAGAAAAAGTCCTGTATGAAGCTCATATAATAGCCTAGAAACCCTAGGAGGGCCCTGACCTCTCCTACATTCTTTGGCTCTCTGTCCTTTAAATGCTGATCTGCCTCAAGGTCTTTAGGGTCTATCTGGACACAACAATTTTTGTGGACCCACTTGGAACATCTACTAGAGCTGGAAACAGCTCTAGTCCCTCAGGACAGTTACTCACTACGTTGGGTTGAAAGAGCATTGCCCACCCCTTGGCCATTCTCTGACTCTACACTTAACTTGAAAAATCTGCCCTGCTGATATAGTTACACCTCTCTTCCCTGTTCTGATGCTACACTCAGGAGTTATCTCATCAGGGATCAAAATCTGGAGAGCAGAAACTAGGGCTTCCACTGCACTGTCGCTGATACTTAAAGCTTCTTTGTGTAAAGCAGAAATATCACTTCTCTTTGTGTGATTCGATTATCTCAGCTATGACATTACTGCCTAAAAGAGGACAGTTAAGAAAGTTCTGACTGATATGTATGTATTGATTGCTACATTGTCAACATGGCAGGTGAAAATGTCCAAGCTGCGTAACTCCTTACTAACAGATCTGGAGGTTTTCATCCAGTCTCCCCCATACATTTGCCCCGGGCCAATAAGGGACAACATTGGCTGTGTCCACTTTTGAGTGGGGTGAGGCCTGGCGGGCTTCAACTTCTCCAGCATCGGCGGCAAGCAGGTCACTCAGCATGTCTTCAAGGAGAAGGAGCTGGGCCATGCCTTCATCCTCCAGGGTTCTCAACTTATCACTTCTTATGTAGTCAACAATCAGGTCATACATCTCTGGTTCACTCAGGTCATCGACACTGCGGGTTACGCATCATCAACTGAACTTGCAACTGTCATTAGCTGACCTGGACTGCGGACCCGAAAGTCTCTTTAGGATCTTGTAGATCAGCATTGGCTGTGGAGTGACGGTGGACATGGTGACGTTTCACTTGTGGCTTCAGCTCTCTGGATGACGTACTGGAATACAGCCTTCCCTGAAGCTTTGGGCAGGAGTTTCACACGTCGTGGCACACTCACTTCACCAGGCAGTGATGCCAGATCATCCCGGACGGCCCCCAGATGTAACCGGTACCAGACCTAGGGGTATCTGGGCCGGCAACATGTGATACACAGGCTAAAAAGCACTGTGGATCTGTGGTGCACTGGCTGTGGATCAATGAGGATACACGTCGGATTGGCGTCTTAATCAAGCTAGTGCCATTTTATTTCTGATTCGCGCTAGGTGGGGCTTGAGAAGATACCACTCAGCCTGATCCACAGGAGTGCACGAGTGCCATCTACTGATTTGGTGGAGTAAATCCATGATGCGTTCAAGTCACTCTGTTAGAGTAGTTCTTTACAGTGTTATCTCAAAAAAATAAGGTGGAGTTTCGTTTCATAATAAAAACTATATATAACATTTTCAACCTACTACACATACTGTACAGGTGTGTCTCTGATCATCACCTGCTCTGCCTATTTCCTCACCTCAAAATCTGGAGGTGGAAGATTTCCTAACAACTGCACTTTCCCAGGGATTAGACAGGGATGATAGACTACAACTACAGCACCTGCTACAACTGCTACTGCAGCTTCCACCACTACAAGTAAAATCTGAAATTTAACCAGCGATCAATAAGTGAATGACAAACGGTACTGCATGACATCAAGTTTTAACATCAGTCTTGTTTTGTATTAGTTTGTTGACTGCTTCCTTCTCTTTTCAAACTTAAATAATTATGTTTTAACCTGTGCATTTTCACATGCATCATGTTATTTCAATTAAACATGTAATTCAAAACCTGTATTCTCTGTAGCACCTGTTAAATAAACTTCATCAAAGCAAAATGTGGACTAAATGTGTGTGTGTGTTTTTTAAAAATATTAATGTAAAGTTTGTATCATAGTACTTATCAGACAGACAGACGGATAGATGGATTATATTCAAAATCAAGATTTTGCGTTTTTTGTTGTTGTTGTTGTTGTTTTGTTTTTTTGTTTTTTGTTTTGTTTTTTTTTGTTTTTCTTTTTTTTGACATTTTCTGGCCCAAGAAGGGATTGAGATGGAAAACATATTTGTACAGGAAAGGGTCTTTCAGAGAATATACAGTATGTAATGGTTTCTTCTAGGGATGCACCCCAATCTGAATATGTTACTTGGGAAAGCACAAATAATGTGATGGAAAGTGATATTTCTTCCCTCAGAAGTTGCTCATTATTATTCCACAAAAATCAGCTCCATGATTACCTTGACATAGTCTGGCTTTCACGTTTATCATTCCAATCCTCATCATATATCTCCAGATCCAATTATTTCACAAAATCAAATCAAAAAATCAAATCAAATCAATAAGGGGTTTGTTTTGTTTCATAATAAAAACTCTATATATAGCTTTTTCAACCTACTACTCATACTGTACAGGTGTGTCTTTGATCATCACCTGCTCTCCCTATTTCCTCACCTCAAAATCTGGAGGTGGAAGATTTTCTAACAACTGCACTTTCCCAACAATGCATTATGCTGATGACATGATATTTGCTCATGAAACTGTATAAAAGAAAAGCTCAACATTCAGAGCAACATGATAACAACCTCCTCAACCATCTGAGAGACAGTCTGCTGAAGTTGTGAAGACTTGAAGGTAAATATATGAATCTTTTGTTTGTTTCTGTGTATGGTTGGTGAAATGGTGATGTTGCCGATATTTTGGAAAAGCTGTTGATCTGAACAAGTCTTTAATATTCTCTTTTCAACAGGTGTGATCTCTGTAACCATGCTGAAGGTTGTATTTGTGCTTGGATGCCTCCTGAGCCTCGCTCTGGCTCATCCTGTAAGTGTTACAGTCTCATACTCAATTTCAATACAACTGTTCTTATATGTTGATATCATTAATAATGTTGTTATAGTATAACGCAGGCAATATCAAACGTGTGTTTTGTGGATTTTCTCCAGATGGAGGCGGCGCACAAACGACTTGCTCGGTCAGAGTCGAACTCTAACTCTGGCTCTAACTCCAATGAGGTGAGTGCTTTCTCTAGACTTCAACATTCAAGACACCTGAATGTCAATCACTGTAAAATTCCTGCTGTATATTTGACAATGTATGTTTTTGATTTTTTTGAAGGCTGCCACCACCTCCCAGGCTACAGCAGCACCAGGACTGAATTCTCAACTGGAGCTAATTTTGCTCCAGTTTTTCCAGCTGTTCCAGTCACTACAAACTACTGCAGCACCTGCTACAACCACTGCTGCTGCTACTACTACTACTGCAGCAACTACTACCACTACAGCTGCTGCTACAACATAAAATCTGCAATGTTACCAGAGAATAATAAGTGGATGACAACCAGTATTGAATAACACTGATTCTTAATATCGGCTGTCATGACAACAGCTTGTTTCTCTTTTCAAATTTCAATACTGTTGTCTTACACACTTATCATTCTAGTAAAATTAAACATGTGGATCAAAAACACTGTATTCTCTGTAGATCTATCTGCTAAATAAACTTCAGCAATGCAAAATATGGATCAAATATGTTTGTTCTTGTTAAAATCTATATCTTTGAGAGACATTAATGAAGATGTAATGAAGATAGATAGATAGATAGATAGATAGAAGATAGATAGGTAGATAGATAGATAGATAGATAGATTTGTACATGTTTATAGATGACTGTGTAATTTTTCGTCTTAATTTTGGGGTTAATGGCAGATTGACAACATGATAAGAAAGAGCCTAACCCTGACTCATAGCTGGATTTGTGGTGAATAAACAGATAGGATGCAGGTCTGTTAAAGACAGTTCAAAACATGCAAAAACAGACTAAAATTATGCATTATGCTGATGACATGATATTTGCTCATGAAACTGTATAAAAGAAAAGCTCAACATTCAGAGCAACATGATAGCCATTATATTTGCACACTACATAAGTCAGGTTGCCACTTACTCTCCATTAAACAGAATGAAATTATTTGTGGGAGAGAAAAGGCTGCTGACATTTTACAGTTATTAGCCCTTATAAAAGACTTGAAATCAGTTTGTATTTATTAATTGCATCTTGATGTAAATAATAGCATCGGTTAAGTATAATGGAAACTGTAACGGGTGTGTGTAGGACCCAAATGCAGCACTCTGGGAATCAGGAACAGTTGGTAATGACCTTTATTTATTCGGCTGGCACACAGTGACTCGAGCAGGTGAATTAGCACGGTAATCAGTTCAAGCTTCGGGCTAGCTGCCCACACACAGTCTCTGAACCTCTGGCTTGAGAGGGGGAAGGAGCCGAGCCCGGCCGCGGGGCCGAGGGAGGGAACGTGAGCCCTCGGACCCGAACAGTTCTGTCTATGAGCGGCCGGGAAAAAGGGGAAGAGGCTTACTGTAGGCGAGCCTGGCGATGCAGGGTGATCCCGGCCGGAGGCGCCGGCTGATGCTGCAGAGACGCCGGGGAAGAGCGAGCAGCGGAGGATGAGCCGAGGCCAGGCGGAGGAGTCGGAGCCTGATGAGCAGTCCGAGGAGGCAGAGGTACCGTTGAGGAGCAGACAGAAGAGGAGCCGAGGCCAGGCGGGAGGGTCGGAACCAGAATAGCAGACAGAAGCCGAAGACGCCGAGGCGGAGCACGTGGTCGGGGACGGAAGGCAGGTAGGCTCACCGGGAGGCAGACGAGGAGAGTAGGTCGGGGACAGGCAGGGTCGGTAGCGGGAGATCAGGCAGGTAATGAGCGCTGGAAAGTCGTGCATACTGCAGAGGAACAATCTGGCAAAGAGAGGAGGGTTAGTGAGGCTTAAATACAGAGGTGATGAGCAATGAGCTACAGCTGTGCAGCCGGTGAAGGGGGTAGGTCTGAGGAGGTGGGCGTGACTGGCCGGAGAGTGAAGCAGAGGGAGAGGGAGAGGAGAAACACTGCAGCCGGTGGAGAAGGGGGCTGAGAGACAGAGACCATGACAGGACCCCCCCCTCAAGGGACGGCCCCTGACGTCCCCAAAGGCACCCCCCAGGCCGGGTGGGTGGTGGGGGCCTGGAGGAGGGCTAGAATTCGTCCGAGACGTCCATCTCAGCCTCCTCGTTCTCAATGGGGGAGTCACTCCCATCTGGAGATGACCCCTCCTCCTCCTCTTCGTCCCCAGACGCCTCCGATGATGGGGGGGACAGAGTCTCTGCATTGGTACACCCTCCCGGGGAAACTCTGGAGGGTTGGTCAGGATGGCGGCGATGAAAGTCCCGGATGAGCCGTGCATCCAGGATGTGGCGGGCCGGGACCCACGACCTCTCCTCAGGGCCGTATCCCTCCCAGTCAACAAGGTACTGGAGGCCCCTCCCCCGGCGACGGATGCAGGCATCAGCGGACTCTCACTCACAGGTTTGACTTTGGAAACATGGAATGTGGGATGAACCCGCATGGAGCGAGGTAACTTGAGCTTGACGGCCGCAGGATTGATGACCTTCTCGATGACAAACGGTCCAACAAACTTGGGGGCCAGCTTCTTGGACTCGACCCTCATGGGGAGGTCCCGGGTAGAGAGCCACACCTTCTGCCCCACCAGGTAAGTGGGGGCCTTGGAGCGATGACGATTGGCGGCTGTGGAGTAACGCTCTGCGGCCCTGAGGAGCGCAGCTCTGGCCTGGGTCCAGGTCCGGCGGCAACGGCGGATGAAGACCTCCACAGAGGGGCAGGAGACTTCCTTCTCCAGGGCCGGAAACAGAGGAGGCTGGAAGCCGTAGGCGCACTGGAAGGGGGACAGCCCTGTGGCAGAACTGGTTAGGGTGTTGTGGGCGTACTCCACCCACAACAGCTGTTTGGACCAGGTCGAGGGGCGCTTGGAGGCCATGCAGCGAAGGGACGTCTCCATCTCCTGGTTCATCCTCTCTGATTGGCCGTTGGATTGAGGATGGTAGCCGGAAGACAAGCTGGTGGTTGCCCCCAAGAGACCGCAGAACTCCCGCCAGAAGACTGATGTGAATTGGGGGCCACGATCGGAGACCACATCAGAGGGGAGGCCGTGGAGCCGGAACACGTGCTGCAGAACGAGCTCGGCGGTCTCCTTAGCCGACGGGAGCTTAGGTAGGGGCACGAAGTGAGCCATCTTGCTGAACCTATCCACCACCGTCAGGATGGTGGTGTAGCCACCCGATGGTGGCAGACCGGTGACAAAGTCCAGGGAGATATGGGACCAGGGCCGATGTGGCACAGGCAGGGGGTGCAGGTAGCCGGCGGGGGCCTGACGAGGGGACTTCTGCTGACAGCAGATAGGGCAGGCCTTAACGAAGTCCCTGGTATCTTCATCCAAGCTAGCCCACCAGAATCGTCGCTGCAGCACCTCCTTGGTGCGTAGAATGCCAGGGTGACAGGTGAGCCGGGAGCCGTGTGCCCATTGCAGGACTTCAGATCTTAAATCCTGAGGGACAAACAGGCGGTCGGGGGGACAGGCACTGGGACCCGGTTGGTTCGCCAGGGCAGCTTTGACCCGTTCCTCCACTTCCCAGGAGAGAGACGCCACCAGACGGGGAGCGGAGAGGATGGTGTCAGAGCCAGGGGCGGAGTTCTCCTTCTCCCTGAACTGGCGAGAAAGGGCGTCCGGCTTGATGTTACGGGAGCCGGGCCGATAGGAGAGGGAGAAGTCAAATCTGGTGAAGAATAGTGACCACCGGGCTTGGCGGGAGTTCAGTCTCTTGGCGGAGCGGATGTACTCCAAGTTTTTGTGGTCCGTCCAGACCAAAAAGGGCAGCTTAGTGCCCTCTAACCAGTGACGCCATTCCTCCAGAGCCAGCTTCACCGCCAGCAACTCGCGGTTTCCAATGTCATAGTTCTTTTCGGCTGGGGATAGGCGCCGGGAGAAGAAGGCGCAGGGGTGCAGTTTTTGGTCCTCCTCAGACCGTTGAGAGAGGACAGCTCCCACCCCTACATCGGAGGCATCCACTTCCACCATGAACTGTCTCTCGGGGTCGGGAACCAGGAGGATCGGAGCCGATGTGAACCGGGCCTTGAGGTTCTGGAATGCCTCCTCAGCCGCCGGGGACCAGCGGAAAGGGACCTTGGAGGAGGTGAGGGAGGTGAGTGGGGCGGCCACGGTGCTGTACCCCCGGATGAACCTCCGGTAGAAGTTGGCGAACCCCAGAAAGCGCTGCAGCTGTTTCCGGGAGTCCGGGGGAGGCCAGGAGGTGACGGCTGACACCTTGGAGGGGTCCATCTCCATGCTGCCCTGACCAATGATGTACCCCAGGAACGAGACAGAGGTGGCGTGGAACTCACATTTTTCGGCCTTCACGAACAGAGAGTTTTCCAGCAGGCGTTGGAGCACGGCCTGAACATGATGCACATGCTCCTCCTGGGACCGGGAGAAGATCAGGATGTCATCCAGGTAAACGAACACAGATTTGTTGAGCATGTCCCTCAGAACGTCATTGATAAGTGCCTGGAAGACAGCCGGGGCATTAGTGAGGCCGAAGGGCATGACCAGGTACTCGTAGTGTCCCGTGGGCGTGTTGAAGGCCGTCTTCCATTCATCCCCCTCCCGGATCCGAACCAGATGATAGGCGTTGCGGAGGTCCAGCTTGGTGAAGATCATGGCCCCCTGAAGCAGCTCGAAGGCCGAGGCGATGAGTGGCAGGGGGTAGCGGTTCTTGACCGTGATGTCGTTTAGGCCCCTGTAGTCAATACAGGGTCTCAGGGACCGGTCCTTCTTCTCCACAAAGAAGAATCCGGCCCCCGCAGGAGAAGAAGAGGGACGGATGATCCCGGCCGCCAGTGAGTCATTTATGTAGAGATCCATGGCCTCCCTCTCAGGTGCGGACAGGGAGTAGAGACGACCCTTGGGGGGCGAGGTGCCGGGCAGGAGGTCAATGGCACAGTCGTAGGGCCGATGAGGAGGCAGGGAGGTAGCTTTGGCCTTGCTGAACACCTCCCTGAAGTCATGGTATTCAACGGGCACCCCCGTCAGGTCGGGTGCTGAGCAGGAGGTCACTGACGGTTGAGGTGCAGCTGCTTGTTTGAGGCAGACCTGATGGCATGTGGTGCTCCACCCCAGAATGGACCCCGTCGACCAGTCGATGTGGGGGTTGTGACGACGGAGCCAGGGGTAGCCCAGGATCAGCGGGACACGTGGAGACTTCAGGACGTGGAACTGAATGGTCTCGTGGTGATTTCCGGACAGGAGCATGCGAATGGGCGTGGTCTGGTGGGTGACAGTTCCCAGGAGATGGCCGTCCAGAGCGCTGGCCGGAATGGGACGAGGCAGAGGAATCTGGTCGACCCCCAGCTGACGGGCCAGCTCCTCATCAATGAGACTGACGTCCGCCCCAGAGTCAATGAAGGTGGTGAGGGTGTGGAAACCCCCCGCCAACAGCAGCCGAGCGTGAAACAGGGGTCGTGAGTAAGGGGCAGAGTCAGTGGTTCGGCTCAGCAGGACACCCCCGCTTACGGCTGAGCCCTTCCTTTTGCTGGGCAGCGGGAGATGAAGTGGCCAGCTCGGCCGCAATACAGGCAGAGGTTCCCTTGGCGGCGGCGCTCTCGTTCCTCCAGTGTAAGGCTGGTGCGTCCCACCTGCATGGGTTCGGCCCCCCCGGAAGGAGTCTCAGGGGGCAGGCTGGAGGCGGTTGGGGCCCCCCGCAGGCGGCCCGAGGGCCGGTGATCCGGCCCTGCCTGACGTAACTCCCTCCTCCTCGCCTGGATGCGCCGGTCCAGCCTGGACGTCAGTTCAATGAGGCCGTCAAGAGAGGATGGGAGGTCGAATGAAACCAACTCATCTTTGATGTAAGGTGCTAGTCCATGGAGAAAGGCGTCGCACTGGGCAGCAGAATTCCAATCACTGAGACGGGCCCGGGTGCGAAAGTCTATGGCGTAATCCGCGACGGTCTGAGCCCCCTGTCTCAGGCCCATGAGTCCCCCGGTGGCGTCGGGTCCCAGCGGAACAGGTCCGAACACTTTGCGTAGCTCGGTAGCAAACGCCTGGAAGGAGGAGCAAGCTGGCGTGCCTCTCTCCCACTCCGCCGTTCCCCACAGGCGGGCCCTGCCAGTCAGATGATTGACGGTGAAAGCTACCTTCGCCGCCTCCGAGGCGAAGGTTTGGGGCTGCAGAGCAAACAAAATGGAGCAGTTCGTCAGGAATGGGTTGCAGCCCTCGGGGTCCCCCGAATAACGTTCCGGGGTCCCCACCCGGGGCTCAGGAGCAAAACCCGGCGGCGGAGCTGGAGCCGGGGGGAGAGGGGCCGGAGCGGGCGCTGCAGGCTGGGACAAGGAGGCCGCTAGCTGTTGTACCTGGTTAGCGAGGGAGGTTAGCGCTTGCTCCAGAGCCGACGCTGTCTGCCGAGCCTCCGCTGCGTTGGACGCTAGCTGTGCCTCGTGGTGTTGGAGCATCCCCTCCACTCGCTCCAAACGGGCCTGAGGAGATGACGAGTGTGCTGGGTCCATTCTTGGCCAGATTGTGCTGTAACGGGTGTGTGTAGGACCCAAATGCAGCACTCTGGGAATCAGGAACAGTTGGTAATGACCTTTATTTATTCGGCTGGCACACAGTGACTCGAGCAGGTGAATTAGCACGGTAATCAGTTCAAGCTTCGGGCTAGCTGCCCACACACAGTCTCTGAACCTCTGGCTTGAGAGGGGGAAGGAGCCGAGCCCGGCCGCGGGGCCGAGGGAGGGAACGTGAGCCCTCGGACCCGAACAGTTCTGTCTATGAGCGGCCGGGAAAAAGGGGAAGAGGCTTACTGTAGGCGAGCCTGGCGATGCAGGGTGATCCCGGCCGGAGGCGCCGGCTGATGCTGCAGAGACGCCGGGGAAGAGCGAGCAGCGGAGGATGAGCCGAGGCCAGGCGGAGGAGTCGGAGCCTGATGAGCAGTCCGAGGAGGCAGAGGTACCGTTGAGGAGCAGACAGAAGAGGAGCCGAGGCCAGGCGGGAGGGTCGGAACCAGAAGAGCAGACAGAAGCCGAAGACGCCGAGGCGGAGCACGTGGTCGGGGACGGAAGGCAGGTAGGCTCACCGGGAGGCAGACGAGGAGAGTAGGTCGGGGACAGGCAGGGTCGGTAGCGGGAGATCAGGCAGGTAATGAGCGCTGGAAAGTCGTGCATACTGCAGAGGAACAATCTGGCAAAGAGAGGAGGGTTAGTGAGGCTTAAATACAGAGGTGATGAGCAATGAGCTACAGCTGTGCGGCCGGTGAAGGGGGTAGGTCTGAGGAGGTGGGCGTGACTGGCCGGAGAGTGAAGCAGAGGGAGGGGGAGAGGAGAAACACTGCAGCCGGTGGAGAAGGGGGCTGAGAGACAGAGACCATGACAGGAAACAGTTTTATATATTGTTGAATGTCAACTGAGCATTTTTACATTGTCATTAGTCAGACCTCCACAGTGCAGTGTCAGCGCTGGAGAAATGTCTGGCTCCACACATTATTTGGCTTCTTTATATTTCTTTGAACCAATCACAACAGTCTTGGGCAATGCTAAGCCCAATGCTCCTGCAAAATAGTGTCTGGGAGAAACTTCATTTGATGGACAAGCCAGAGTTTTATTTTTTCATTGACATCCACCCCCAGCATTTTTATCATATTTACTAATCATTCAAGACCCCCAGAATATTTTGTTCTATGTGTAAACACTGAATATATTAAGAGAAGGAACAGGGCTTCAGTTTTTATATACAAAACATTTTATTATAGCTTATTTTTACAAAATAAAAAAGCTTTCAGCTTTTTTTTTTTTTTTTTTCCAAAACACTTGAATTTTGGTGAAAAATATTTCAGACAAATAAAAGAAAAATGCATTCATGCAGTCATTTTCAAGCTAAACATTTATTTCATATTTAGACATTTGTTTCTAACATCTTTGTACTCTTCTTTTTCTTTCTCTGTATAAAAATAATAACCCTAGCCTAATGAAGGAGACCTGGACCTTGACTGCCTCTGCTCCATGTCTGAAGAATTATATTTTGAAGTTATCTGTCTCCATGTGGCAGGTCCCTGATGGTGGGAGTTGTGGCATCAATCCCTTCGTCTCCCTCAACTCTGAGTCAACATCTCACTGCATTTAGAAAACAGAAATACAAAAAATGTGCTGGAAAATAATAAAATGTTGTGTATTTGGTTGCCTTTTCTGTATTTGCAGCACATCTGTGTATTTGTGGTGTGTTTTCTAAATGCTGAGCGTGTCTTGTCAAATTGATAAAGATGTCTTCTCATTTGTTTTGTATTTTGTCTAGTTGCATGTGTTTTCTCAAGTTTCAGTGTGTTGAACTCTCAGGGCCACCGTACATTTGAGGTTTCTGCTTTATTTACTTAACTACATGATACTTTATTCTGATGGGCATGCATAAGTTATAACACAGTAGGATTATATTATATTATATTAATTTCTACTTATTCAATGGGTAACTTAGTTTCCACTTTCACACCTCAGCAGTGTAGTCTTATAGTAAGCAGGATATACTGTTCCTATTTGACACAGTGCATAACAAAAGGAATGAGTAATGTCCATTCATTCATTCATTCAACATTTATTTTAAGTCGGAAATACATTGAGGTAGAGACCTCATTTACAATGCAGCCGAGTAAAACAATAAAAAATAAGAGCACTTCGACACAGAACAAGCCAAAGAGAAACTTACATAAAAGTGGCAACAAGAATTAAAAAACAACAGTTCAGTAAAAACAGCTGGCACCTGCAGCGTAATCCAATCACTGGACCGAGTTTGATAAGAACCCACATTAAAAGAAAGCAATGAACTGATGTTCATGTTCATGTTCATGTTCATGAAGGTTGAAGATTAATAAGAGCTTTATAAATAAAAAAACCCAGTGTTTTTCACATTTACGCGAAGAGAGGGCCCCCCAACTTTAGCATACAAATCACAATGATGGGTGTTATAGCTATCTGTGGTAAGAGGTGAGCAATATAATGCACATGCATACGATTACACAACTAAGCCGTCCAGCACTCAGCTGACTGTGTCCAGACATGTTTATAATATAAAAAGTATTACAGATGAGCTTTTAACCTGAGACAGAACCCACATTAGCACAATGTTATGATAGTTTTTTTTTTTTTACATTTTCAGTACTAAAAGTAGTATAACTTAATAGAAAACAATATAATAACCTTTTACACATTTGTTCTTCCTTTTTCACATCTTTAAGGCATACCACAAGTTGAATTTCAGTGATAATAAATGACAGTTAGTACTCATAACAACACAAACCTGTTGGAATATAACAATAACTTCCTGCAAGTAGAGAGAAATGACCCGATCATTACACTGTCCCAGACCACAATGATGGAACAAAATCTGAATATGACTCAAAGTGCAGCAGTCCTCCGTTGTTTTGGATGCCAGGGGGGCTCACAGCTGACCCTTGCTGGTGATTGAGACAGGCGGGTGTCTTGATAACGCAGCTTCAACTCTGATCACTACTGCGCAGACTTTGGCTCCACATGACGCCACCAGTCCAAGACGGAAACGGTTGTATTCAGGAAATTTTGGCTTCAGCTTTCTACATTGGCTCCAGACTGGGCCAAGGCCCTTGTTGGCCATAAGCAGGACCTGATATACTTAACCTGGGAAAACAATATTGTTTGTATGATTCATAAATATATACTGAAATTTAGACAGAAATAGAAATGACAATAGCAATAAAAGATCAAAGCCATGGTAAATGAGAAATTAAAGCTGTAAGATACACTCCCTCACTGATTCACTCCTTAAATCCCTAAATTTGTTGCAGCCTCACCAAATCCCAAAATATGAGACAGCGAGCCGGCAGGAATGCAGCACCTCCCTCTGACTACAGAACTGATTGCTACAAATATGACTCAACATCAGCTGTTGAGTTAAACATCCTAATGTCTCACTGTTGGATGTGGCCTATTCCAAAATTAATTATCTGTATATATGTTCTATGTGCGTGTAGCATGAAGTGGCTACAACTTTGATTTTGTTGTGTAGCCCTGTGCTGTACAATGATACATAAACTACCTACATACCTGACCTTCCTATTTCCTCACCTTACATGTTGAGGTGGAAGATTTCCTAATAGCTGCAATTTCACCATAATATTTAATACTAATGCTGTGACATCAGCTCCTGTAACTGTATATAAGAAAAGCTCAACATTCAGCAACTCATCAACCTCGTCGGCCATCTGAGAGACAGTCTGCTGAAGTTGTAAAGACTTGAAGGTAAATATATGAATCTTTTTTTTTTCTGTGTTTTCTGTGTGAGGTTGGTAAAATGGTGATATCGCTGATATTTCGGGATATTCTGTTGATCTGAACAAGTCTTTAATATTCTCTTTTCTCAGGTGTGATCACTGTAACCATGCTGAAGGTTGTATTTGTGCTTGGATGCCTCCTGAGCCTCGCTCTGGCTCATCCTGTAAGTGTAACAGTCTCATACTCAATTTCAATACCACTGTTCTTATATGTTCATATGATTAATAGTGTTGTAATAGTATAATGCAGGCAATATCAAACGTGTGTTTTGTGGATTTTCTCCAGATGGAGGCGGCGCACAAACGACTTGCTCGATCAGCCTCTAACTCTAACTCTGGCTCTAACTCCAATGAGGTGAGTGCTTTCTCTAGACTTCAACATTCAAGACACCTGAATGTCAATCACTGTAAAATTCCTGCTGTATATTTGACAATGTATGTTTTTGATTTTTTTGAAGGCTGCCACCACCTCCCAGGCTACAGCAGCACCAGGACTGAATTTTCAACAGGCGCAAATTTTGCTCCAGTTTTTCCAGGTCTTGCAGTCACTACAAACTACTGCAGCACCTGCTACAACCACTGCTGCTGCTACTACTACTACTACAGCTGCTGCTACAACATAAAATCTGCAATGTTACCAGAGAATAATAAGTGGATGACAACCAGTATTGAATAACACTGATCCTTAACATCGGCTGTCATGACAACAGCTTGTTTCTCTTTTCAAATTTCAATACTGTTGTCTTACACACTTATCATTCTAGTAAAATTAAACATGTGGATCAAAAACACTGTATTCTCTGTAGATCTATCTGCTAAATAAACTTCAGCAATGCAAAACATGGACCAAATATGTTTGTTCTTGTTCAAAATCTATATCTTTGAGAAACATTAATGAAGATGTGTAGATAGATAGATAGATAGATAGATAGATAGGTAGGTAGATAGATAGGTAGATAGATAGATAGACAGATAGATAGACAAACTGGCAGACAGATACCCTCAACAACCTCATTGTTTCTCAACACCTCTGAGTCTTTGTCAGGGCCGGGGACTGTGGTCAAGATGTGCCACTGCATGCATTGTTTCATCACATTACGCCCCTGGGGAAACCTTTCTTGTTTGTGTTAACATAATAATATATACTACACCTGATTTTTGCAATACCATTTCTTGACACACCATCACATGTGTTTAAACCCAGATAAAAACACTTACTAGAATTAAAAAATAATCTTCTATGGATCTTCTATGCATACTTAGTCTACAGGTGCTCATTAAAAAAAAAATATGAGTAATAAATACCATTATATTTGCACACTACATAAGTCAGGTTGCCACTTGCCACTCCATTAAACAGAATGAAATTATTTGTGGGAGAGAAAAGGCTGCTGACATTTTACAGTTATTAGCCCTTATAAAAGACTTGAAATCAGTTTGTATTTATTAATTGCATCTTGATGTAAATAATAGCATCGGTTAAGTATAATGGAAACAGTTTTATATATTGTTGAATGTCAACTGAGCATTTTTACATTGTCATTAGTCAGACCTCCACAGTGCAGTGTCAGCGCTGGAGAAATGTCTGGCTCCACACATTATTTGACTTCTTTATATTTCTTTGAACCAGTCACAACAGTCTTGGGCAATGCTAAGCCCAATGCTCCTGCAAAATAGTGTCTGGGAGAAACTTCATTTGATGGACAAGCCAGAGTTTTATTTTTTCATTGACATCCACCCCCAGCATTTTTATCATATTTACTAATCATTCAAGACCCCCAGAATATTTTGTTCTATATGTAAACACTGAATATAATTAAGAGAAGGAACAGGGCTTCAGGTTTTAATATAAAAAACATTTTATTATAGTTTATTTTTACAAAATAAAAAAGCTTTTAGCTTTTTTCCAAAACACTTGAATTTTGGTGAAAAATATTTCAGACAAATAAAAGAAAAATGCATTCATGCAGTCATTTTCAAGCTAAACATTTATTTCATATTTAGACATTTGTTTCTAACATCTTTGTACTCTTCTTTTTCTTTCTCTGTATAAAAATAATAACCCTAGGCCTAATGAAGGAGACCTGGACCTTGACTGCCTCTGCTCCATGTCTGAAGAATTATATTTTGAAGTTATCTGTCTCCATGTGGCAGGTCCCTGATGGTGGGACGTTGTGGCATCAACCCCTTCGTCTCCCTCAACTCTGAGTCAACATCTCACTGCATTTAGAAAACAGAAATACAAAAAATGTGCTGGAAAATAATAAAATGTTGTGTATTTGGTTGCCTTTTCTGTATTTGCAGCACATCTGTGTATTTGCAGTGTGTTTTCTAAATGCCGCGCGTGTCTTGTCAAATTGATAAAGATGTCTTCTCATTTTATTTGTATTTTGTCTAGTTGCATGTGTTTTCTCAAGTTTCAGTGTGTTGAACTCTCAGGGCCACCGTACATTTGAGGTTTCTGCTTTACTTACTTAACTACATGATACTTTATTCTGATGGGCATGCATAAGTTATAACACAGTAGGATTATATTATATTATATTAATTTCTACTTATTCAATGGGTAACTTAGTTTCCACTTTCACACCTCAGCAGTGTAGTCTTATAGTAAGCAGGATATACTGTTCCTATTTGACACAGTGCATAACAAAAGGAATGAGTAATGTCCATTCATTCATTCATTCAACATTTATTTTAAGTCGGAAATACATTGAGGTAGAGACCTCATTTACAATGCAGCCGAGTAAAACAATAAAAAATAAGAGCATTTCGACACAGAACAAGCCAAAGAGAAACTTACATAAAAGTGGCAACAAGAATTAAAAAACAACAGTTCAGTAAAAACAGCTGGCACCTGCAGCGTAATCCAATCACTGGACCGAGTTTGATAAGAACCCACATTAAAAGAAAGCAATGAACTGATGTTCATGTTCATGTTCATGTTCATGAAGGTTGAAGATTAATAAGAGCTTTATAAATAAATAAAACCCAGTGTCTTTCACATTTTACACCAAGAGAGGGCCCCCCAACTTTAGCATACAAATCACAATGATGGGTGTTATAGCTATCTGTGGTAAGAGGTGAGCAATATAATGCACATGCATACGATTACACAACTAAGCCGTCCAGCACTCAGCTGACTGTGTCTAGACATGTTTATAATATAAAAAAGTATTACAGATGAGCTTTTAACCTGAGACAGAACCCACATTAGCACAATGTTATGATAGTTTTTTTTTTACATTTTCAGTACTAAAAGTAGTATAACTTAATAGAAAACAATATAATAACCTTTTACACATTTGTTCTTCCTTTTTCACATCTTTAAGGCATACCACAAGTTGAATTTCAGTGATAATAAATGACAGTTAGTACTCATAACAACACAAACCTGTTGGAATATAACAATAACTTCCTGCAAGTAGAGAGAAATGACCCGATCATTACACTGTCCCAGACCACAATGATGGAACAAAATCTGAATATGACTCAAAGTGCAGCAGTCCTCCGTTGTTTTGGATGCCAGGGGGGCTCACAGCTGACCCTTGCTGGTGATTGAGACAGGCGGGTGTCTTGATAACGCGGCTTCAACTCTGATCACTACTGCGCAGACTTTGGCTCCACATGACGCCACCAGTCCAAGACGGAAATGGTTGTATTCAGGAAATTTTGGCTTCAGCTTTCTACATTGGCTCCAGACTGGGCCAAGGCCCTTGTTGGCCATAAGCAGGACCTGATATACTTAACCTGGGAAAACAATATTGTTTGTATGATTCATAAATATATACTGAAATTTAAACAGAAATAGAAATGACAATAGCAATAAAAGATCAAAGCCATGGTAAATGAGAAATTAAAGCTGTAAGATACACTCCCTCACTGATTCACTCCTTAAATCCCTAAATTTGTTGCAGCCTCACCAAATCCCTAAATATGAGACAGCGAGCCGGCAGGAATGCAGCACCTCCCTCTGACTACAGAACTGATTGCTACAAATATGACTCAACATCAGCTGTTGAGTTAAACATCCTAATGTCTCACTGTCGGATGTGGCCTATTCCAAAATTAATTATCTGTATATATGTTCTATGTGCGTGTAGCATGAAGTGGCTACAACTTTGATTTTGTTGTGTAGCCCTGTGCTGTACAATGATACATAAACTACCTACATACCTGACCTTCCTATTTCCTCACCTTACATGTTGAGGTGGAAGATTTCCTAATAGCTGCAGTTTCACCATAATATTTAATACTAATGCTGTGACATCAGCTCCTGTAACTGTATATAAGAAAAGCTCAACATTCAGCAACTCATCAACCTCGTCGGCCATCTGAGAGACAGTCTGCTGAAGTTGTAAAGACTTGAAGGTAAATATATGAATCTTTTTTTTTTCTGTGTTTTCTGTGTGAGGTTGGTAAAATGGTGATATCGCTGATATTTCGGGATATTCTGTTGATCTGAACAAGTCTTTAATATTCTCTTTTCTCAGGTGTGATCTCTGTAACCATGCTGAAGGTTGTATTTGTGCTTGGATGCCTCCTGAGCCTCGCTCTGGCTCATCCTGTAAGTGTAACAGTCTTACACTCAATATATTTAAAATGTAATAATAATAATAACAATATCAAATTGTAATAGTATAATGCAGGCAATATCAAACGTGCAACTTTTGGATTTTCTCCAGATGGAGGCAGCGCGCAATCGACTTGCTCGGTCTAACTCTGACTCTAGCTCTGGCTCTAACTCTAACTCCAATGAAGTGAGTGCTCTCTCTAGAATTCAACATTCAACACACCTGAATATCAATTACTGTAAAATCCCTTTGAAACCCCTCTGTTATATTTCTGACAATGAATGTTTCTGATTTCCTTGAAGGCTACAGCCACCCAGGCAACGACAACAACAGCTGCAACAACTACAACAGCAGCTGGAGCAACTTCAACAGTGAATCCACAGTTGCTCCAGCTCATTCTTACATTCTTACAGGGATGATAGACTACAACTACAGCACCTGCTACAACTGCTACTGCAGCTTCCACCACTACAAGTAAAATCTGAAATTTAACCAGCGATCAATAAGTGAATGACAAACGGTACTGCATGACATCAAGTTTTAACATCAGTCTTGTTTTGTATTAGTTTGTTGACTGCTTCCTTCTCTTTTCAAACTTAAATAATTATGTTTTAACCTGTGCATTTTCACATGCATCATGTTATTTCAATTAAACATGTAATCCAAAACCTGTATTCTCTGTAGCACCTGTTAAATAAACTTCATCAAAGCAAAATGTGGACTAAATGTGTGTGTGTGTTTTTTAAAAATATTAATGTAAAATTTGTATCATAGTACTTATCAGACAGACAGACGGATAGATGGATTATATTCAAAATCAAGATTTTGCTTTTTTTTTTTTGTTTTTTTGACATTTTCTGGCCCAAGAAGGGATTGAGATGGAAAACATATTTGTACAGGAAAGGGTCTTTCAGAGAATATATATGGTTTCTTCTAGGGATGCACCCCAATCTGAATAAGTTACTTGGGAAAGCACAAATAATGTGATGGAAAGTGATATTTCTTCCCTCAGAAGTTGCTCATTATTATTCCACAAAAATCAGCTCCATGATTACCTTGACATAGTCTGACTTTCACGTTTATCATTCCAACCCTCATCATATATCTCCAGTCTGATTCTTTCTCACAATTCTGTAATTCTGTTTCTTCTTCTTTTTTCCAGTACTTTTGACCTTGATTATAGTACAGTAGGCTGTCACAGCTTTATGTCCCCATAAGCTATCTCTGCTGTTGGCCATCCATTTTAGTATTCTTGTATGCTTCTGAAGGTGAAATGTTTTATAGGTATTAAAACGCACCCAAGAGCTTCACATGTTCATTTTATCCAGATTCTAATAAATCTGGAAGCAAGTTTGCAAAACCTTTTTCATTTGCAATGGTTTACATCAGGGGTGTCAAACTTACGGCCTGCGGGCCAAAACCGGGCCAACTCGAGTAATTCAATTACTAAAATCTGTTTAAATCCATACAACTGTACAGCGCACTGTGTTTTGTGGGTACTGAAATTCCGTACTAATGGAGAATTATTAAAGACCAGAGTAGTGATAAGCGCCGACGTTTAAGTTTTGATGTAATTTATTATCACAGGGCTGCAGCATCTCTCCTCTCTGCATCAATGCAGCTCCTACATATGCACACGTACAGTACGCACACACTGAGGTCAGTGTGTTTCTCGCACCCTGTCTGATCTGTTGACTTTCTTCACCAGCAGGATGTTTTCTAAAGCCAAAAAGCCAAAACCTAACTCGCATTTTGGGTTTTTTCCACATATAAATTCACCCATGATTCAGGTTTCACAGCATCAGAGAAGCTGCATGAGGAGGAGACTTGTTGTTAATGACGGAGCTTATTAAAACAGTTGAAACTAATGTGATGGTGAATGACATCGACACCAACCAGGTGCATTTATAAGATTAAACAAGTGTATAAGGAGGCCTTTACATTAAACAGGAGAGTCTGTGTTTCTCAGTCAGAAACTTTCAGACCGCCATAAATAAAACACTGTATTCTGTATTCAGCCACAGAGTCACTGAAACACTGATCACTGACCTGCTGTGATGGAAAAAGTACTCAGATCCTTTACTTCAGTAAAAACATTAATACCACAATATAAAAATAC
Source organism: Lutjanus argentimaculatus (assembly GCA_034769285.1). Lineage (NCBI taxonomy): Eukaryota > Metazoa > Chordata > Actinopteri > Lutjaniformes > Lutjanidae > Lutjanus > Lutjanus argentimaculatus. The sequence continues at coordinate 10,821,171 of JAWZSL010000026.1, forward strand.
CTAATTACAAGTAAAAATCTTCAGAAATCAGAAATGGTTTTATTGCCAAGTAGGTTTTTCCCTACCAGGAATTTGTTGTGGCACTTTGGTGCATACAAACATAATACCAAAATATAAATAAAATAAAAAATAAAAATAAAAAAATGAGGCAAGTACTGTTGGTGAACAACATAAATAGATTTTTTCTAAAAATAAAAAAGAGCATGCATAATAAAAAACACGAGAGAAAAAACCCCAAAGTGACTAAAATGTAGCTACAATATAAAAGAACAGATATTGCAATGTGCAAGAATTATGTTAATGTAATGTATAAGTGGGAGGGGTGGATGGGGAGGCAGTGTCAGTGGGGGTCATGGGCAACATGGATGAGGGCAGTCGCAGAGGGAAAGAAACTGTTCTTGTGGCGTGAGGTTTTGGTCCTGATGGATCGCAGCCTCCTGCCAGAGGGGGGTGTCACAAACAGTTTGTGTCCAGGATGAGAGGGGTCGGCTACAATCTTACCTGCACGCCTCAGGGTCCTGGAGGTGTACAGGTCCTGCAGGGATGGCAGGTTGCAGCCGATCACCCTCTTGTCGCAGAGTGAATGACACGCTGCAGTCTGCCCTTGTCTCTGGCAGTAGCAGCAGCGTACCAGGTTGTGATGGAGGAGGTGAGGATGGACTCGATGATGGCAGTGTAGAAGTGCACCATCATCGTCTTTGGCAGGTTGAATTTCTTCTACTGCTGCAGGAGGAACATCCTCTGCTGGGCTTGCATGTGATTATTTCCTTTTCCTTTTCTGAAAAATCAACATTTTTATCGCTTTTGTTGTACTTTAATGGTACTCTTATTGATATTTTTTTAATTACTAAATACAGACCAGCAAACTCATTAGAAGAGAAAAAGGAGACATGTTGATAAACCAGTCCCCTGTAGGGGGACTGGGGACATCCTGATCCAGAAGAAAAATGTGATTTCAACATGTTAAAACATTCTGGTGAGTGTTTAAGTTAAAAGAGTTAGTTACATCTTCTGTTTGTGGTTTCTGCAGACATTATTACCTTTACTTTTGCCTTTGTACTTCAGTAAAAAGTAAAGTAAAAACAGTAAAAGTAAAGTTACTTTACTGAGTATTTTTACTTTAGCAATTTATAGTTGTTCATTTAAGAGACCTGTCTTATTTTCTCTTTTGTATATTACCATTGTTCTTAAAGCAAAAATAATGTAATAGAAAAAATTGCAGAAACACACAATATTTCTTATCCAATTACTCGATTAATCGCCAGAATAATCAATAGATTACACGATTACTAAAAGAACTGATAGCTGCAGCCCTAATTAATTTTTCAATAAAGTTAGGGTTAGGTTGAGTTTTATTCCATCTTTCCTCCTCTGCAGACACTGTGAAAACTACAAAAACAAAGACATAAAAAACAACGTTTGAAATACAAATCTCTTATTGTTTTTAAAGTCTCTCAACAAATGTCCAGCATTTAGACAGGCTCAACAATAGCTTTTGCCGTGAATGTCCGATCATAGACAGGTCCCAACAAGTTAGCATAACTGCAGAAAACATTAAATTGTCCATTCAAAGCCATTTAAACATTATACACAAATACAAAACCAAATAAAAGTGCAAAATGACAGTTACCGTGTGCGCCTCTTGGACCATGTAGAATACTAATATTTTGGGGCTGTATGTACTTCTTCTGCAACCATGTTGGCGCTCTGCTCTGTAGCCATGTTGGCGATCTGCCGCCATACTGCCTCAGCCCATAATGCCACAGGTGCGACCTCTTTTACAGTTGCCTGGCAGAGATCTGCAGTCCACTGAGAGCACTCTTCCAGTTGTGATTTTTTTTTTGTTTTGTTCTTGTTTTTTTGGTGGAAAATCAAAAAAACAAAAGCGTTGTAGTGCATTTTAAATTTTCCTATATGGTGTTTTGTCTTTCTTTATCTAAAATTTGTTCCACCTTGAACCTGAGCTCATTTGGGGGTTAAGTTCGATTCTGATTTTAAATTTGAGAAACAGATCAGTGGTGTAGTACAAAAAAGTTTTTATCAACTACGTCAAATAGCGAAGGTGAAACCTATTTTATCAAGAGAAATTAATCCATGCTTTTATCACGACTCGTCTTGATTACTGCAATTCCTTGTAAGTAGGGATTAGTCAGGCCTCCCTTGCCCGTCTGCAGCTTGTGCAGAGCTCTGCTGCAAGCCTGCTAACTCAGACCCGTAGGCATGAGCACATCACACCCATCCTGGCGTCCCTACACTGGCTCCCTGTGCGCTACAGAATTAATTTTAAGCTTCTGTTATTTGTTTTTAAATGTCTCCCAAGCTCTGGAACGAGCTGCCTTTTAACGTTAGACAGGCCTCGTCGCTTCCTGTTTTTAAATCTCTTTTAAAAACACACTTTTATTCCTTGGCTTTCAATACACTTTAATACATTTTAACTTTTTTCCACTCTGTTTGGCATCCTCTAAGAAAGCACTTGCCATGAGCTTGTTTGTTTGTTTTTATGCTTGTGTTTTGTTTTGTTTTTTTGTTTGTTTTTTGTGTTTTTGTTTGTTTTTCTATGCTTTTAACTCAATTTTTTTAAAATTATTTTTATGTCCCAATGTACAGCACTTTGGCTACCCCTGTGGTTTTTTAAAATGATTGATTGAGACAAGTGCTGATGGAGACAGAATTTTTTTCTTTTTAAAAGTAGCTTTACAATATCATATCATATTTAGACCAAACTGGCAAAAATTCAACCTTCAGATTCAGTTACAAGCTTTGTTATGAAGCACTGTTTGAAGCCTTACATAACAGCAAATACATGTGCTCATGCTGAGCTCTAATTCACACAAATTCTCCCATTTTAACCATCACTTTTCTGCTTTCATATATCAAAGATGTAATGCCAGTGTTGGTCCTCACACTATCATCACCATCATTGGGAAATAAACCTTTTTTAAATCTCTGGCTAGTCAGAGATAAAATCCCTGGATGACTCCTGTAACAGGTCATTAAAATTTAATGACTGCTATAGAGGAAATAAATGAGGTCCACCATAAGTAAACAAGATAATTACAGTATTTGGAAAGGATTGAGCAAGTATTGTTTTGCAGGTGGAAATGTAGCTCCGGGTAACAGATATTACTGTTTCAGAAGTACAGAGCACTTCAGCAACATCAATCTTCCCTGGTACTGACCGCAAATATTTTAAATTATTTTCTAAATATAACTGTACTGAGTGATAGCATGTCAATATTCTGCATTTTACTAAACAAAAAGAAACATGTGTGGGTGGGCATGTGAGTGATCAGCTGTACAAATTTGGGCTTAGTGGTTAATTCAGCCCAGCATGTGTCAGAAAATACTTTAAGTCTGTGAGGATTACAAACAGGATGTGGGCCTTTAATGTTACTGAAACACAGTCTAGTTGGGTAATGAAACTGTGTTCACGCCTATTTTGGTTTTGTCTCCGGAGGCTTGAACGACACCGACCACATCTGACATGAAGCAACACACCTTTAAAGTGCAAGAGCCGTGTGGGCACAGCGAGGAAGTTTAAAAGCTAATGGAGTTTCCTGAAGGGACCAGCTTGACGATAGCAAACACAGGCTTAATGTTTTATTCATTATTAAGCTGTTTACTCTCATACTCGACCGTGGCAGGAGACAGCTCTGACTATCAAGGGATCTGAATTACAGTTTGAAATGCAAGATGAAGTTTTTTCTTCTGATGATTTTCTGCTTGATCAATTCTCCTATAGTTGTAAGTACAAAAAATACTGCATACTATTTTTTGCTATTATTTTTATAACTTATAAATGATTTTCAGCAAATATGACAAACAAACCAGTGTTTTATTGAATGTTTTTGTAGAACTGTGATCACAGCAGTGATAGCAGTGATTCAAACAGTGATTCTGACAGTGATGAGGTAGGCTAAGAATTAAATTAACCCTATCATTCATCAACTATACCAAAACAACTCAGATTTTTTTTTTTTAAGATATGTTATTGTGTTTATTTTGTCTTGCTGCAGAGTGGCAATCGTGTCCGGCCCCGGCCTCACCCTCAGCCGATTCCTCCCTTCCTCTCCATCCCTCTCTGGGAACTGTTTCCTGGTCTGTTCCCACGGCCAACTACTGTCCCACCTCCAACTACAACCCGAACAACTACAACCACAACTGCAACCACAACACCAAGTGTAACCCCAACTACAATCTCAACTACCACTGAGGTCAGAGGAGACAACGGATAAACTGTACTGATCTGAGAGGCAAACTGAATGACTTCCATTATCCAACAGCAGAGAGGGTACCCAGTGAGATGGAAATGTATGCTGTGTGTATGTGTGTATGTGTGTGTCTTTTACTTTTCTATATATGTTGCTAGTATTTTGAAGCTGTGTTTAAGCCAGATTTTGTTGACTTTTACAAAAATATAAATGAATTTGTTGGCATGGTTTCACATGTCAGTATTGGTTCAGCAACCTTTCCGCATTCATGTCCCATATGGAAAATAAATAGAAAAACCTTATAAGAATTTATAAGATTACAGCAAAAATAAATATTTATGGTCATATGTATTGCATGATTTCCTCATGAAAATGACCACTTTCACATTCTTTTCTTACATCTTAATTGAATTATGAACTAAGAAAACATGTGTCTTGTTTATAAGTAAAATGCAAACTATGTTTTTGGTTCAGGTTAAATAGGTATTTCATGTGTATTAAATATTTTATATTATATATATCTTAAATATTTTAATCTGTTAATTATTTCCTCAATTAATCAATTAGTTGTTTGGTCTGTAAAATGTCAGATGATGTCCTCAAATGTCGTGTTTTGCCCACAACCAACACATATTCGGTTTACTGTCATGGAAGAGTAATGGAACCAGAAAGAGAAAAATCATCAGTCTATTATTAGATCATCAAAATAGTTGACCATCAATTTAGTCGATTAATTGTTGCAGCTCTACTTGCAAGATTTCAGTTTTACTAATGGTTTCCCAGCTCATATAAATCTGAAGTTACACATATCTACTAAGGATATTGTGTGTGGATTTACAGTCATATACTGTATAGAAGTTTCCAGATTATCTCAGCATAATATTAGACACATTTACTAAGGATCTTGTATCTGGTTTTACTGTCATGTATATATCATACAAGTTTCAGATAAAACATATACACATTTAGTAAAATGCATCTGTGTTTTGCATATGATTTTTTTTCTGTTGACTCCTTTCATGTTTATCACTTTTCATCTAATTTTAATCAGTAAAATATTTTCTTTGTGTGTCTCTGTCATTTTCATGTAAACACCTGAAGAATGCACTGATATATTGTGATTTGGAACATGTACAGTTGAGACAGGCACTTCGTCAGGGTGTAATTATGAGTTTTGTTGGAGGTTGGTCTGGAGACACCTGTGGGAGGATGCTGACGACACGGCGGTGTAATATCCACCCAGTGGGCACACACATCACCATCCCTGGATCAGCACGGCTTAAGAAAGGGATGAGTGTTGAGCCTTTAATACCCAACTCTTTGCTTCATCAGTGAAGTCTGTGAAAACTGTACTTTTATCATGACTCAGCCTCTTGACTAATATTCATATTTATCACACTGCACTGCTGAGTCTTTTCTGCATTTATTCACAGAAAATTTTGACAAAAAAATATATATACCTGCATTAATATTCTCACAAACAGATGCCTGCTTCTTACAACTTAATCACAGTTCTTCTATGTGTAATGTTTGTACCAAAACAGTGGGTCTCACACAGCTCATTATGAATGTAATCTTATTTCTAAGTTTGTTGGAATGTCAGTTTAAATTGCAAACATTGTTAAACAAAGTAAACCGGCCAAATAGGCAGAGGTCGGTAAGAATCAGAACTTTTTAATCATGCACTGAATAATGACTTTTGTGTGTTTTATAATCTGTATTTGATGTCGGATTTGAAAAATAAATATGATTTGAAGCAAGATACACGTCACAGAAGCATTTTTGTAGAGAAATTTATTTTAATCTTGGTGTAATGGCACCTAGGTGTATTTTTTCTTTTACATATTCCTATGAACCCATATGACAGAAATGTAATGTGTTGACAACCATGCTGTAAAAAATATGATCAAATAATTATGATCTGGAGTTAATATTGACATGTGTGGATGTCACATTTCATTTTTATTCCTATAATAGTCGTATGAGCCTGTTTTGTGGGTTTTTTTTGCATCAAACCAGCTTGTCTCATCACTCAGCTGTTTTGCAATAAAAAAAACTTTATCTGTCATCTCTCTACTTTAAAGCCTTTGCTGTTTCAGTAAGCAGTGTTGCTAAAACAAAGATTCTTCATATTTTGATGAGGGCAGCATTTTGTGATATGCTTTGCCAAAATCTGGAAAGTATGTGGCTTAGACTGGGTTAGTTACCAGCTGTGACAGCAGGGCTGGTATTGTTTTCACCTTGTCAGTCTGTGTGGGCATGTGTGTGTATCATCATGGAAAAACTTGGTCCTGGAGACACCTACTGTACCAGGAATTACCACAGAGGCAGTTTTGAGTACTCTGCCAGGTGTTTAAATGTCTGTGGACAGACTTTGTTACTGCGGTAGGATCAAATAAGATGCAATCATGAAACTTCACAGGTGTGTAATTGAGATCAAAATTAGGGTAGAGTTTGAAGACGGGTGTGGTCCGAGCAGGGGAACTAAATGCAGGGGACACTGGCTCCCCCACTTTATGCTTCTGGCCGACTTCTTTTGTTTTGTTTGTTTTGTGTAATTGAGATCAAAATGAAGGCCTAGTTCAAAGATGGGTGCGGTCCAAGCATGGGTGGAAGTAAAGGGTAAGTAGAAAAGTTGCCACTGATCACCCACTTTACACCCCTGCCCCACATTTTTTTTTTTTTTTGCACAAAGCTTTATTTATTCAGGAAGTTCTCTTTTCTCTCTTTTACAAGAACACTCACATTATTTGAATTCGTAGAGCAATACAAACTTAAACAGGTGCCAGGTACAACCACAGGCTGCTGGTCATTTGCAGTCGGTGTTACTCGGGGTTAGTTGCTCACCCACATTTATCCTGCCGGTTTGGGGATTGAACCAACAAATGACTACTGAGTAGACGTGGGTCTGAATGTCAACATGTTGGTTGTTGTGGCTGGAGTGATCCCATCACAAGATGGCCACCAGTGCAATTTTGGTGACCACACACACTCCAATCTAGATGAATTTACAATTCAAAGTTGAAATATTTAAATTCATTTTATGTTGTTTTTTTCTGTTTGTTTTTTTTTTTTTGTGTGTGAACTAAAGTACACTTCTGTCATAAGTATATACAGATAGTATTTTATTCATGTTAATGTATATATATAGTACAGTGCGATAGTCCCCTATCCTGGTCCTCAGGGCTCACTGCCCTGCATGTTTTGGGTGTTTCCCTGCTCCAGCACACCTGATTCAAATGATCAGCTCGTCATGAAGCCCCTGCAGAAGCCTGATAACGAGCTGATCATTTGAATCAGGTGTGTTGGAGCAGGGAAACATCTAAAACATGGAGGACAGTGAGCCCTGAGGACCAGGGTAGGGGAAACACTGTAGTATATTAAAGGTCCAGTGTGTAAAATTTACAGGGATCTATTAGTTGAACATGGCAGAAATGGAATATATATAATATTCACAAGTTTTCATTAATGCGTAACCACCACCGTTATATAGCACCACCATGTTTCTACAGTAGCCCAGAAGAGAAAAACCAAACAGTGGTTCTAGATTTTTGTGAGTTTCGCAGCCATTAGTAGTTGTGGTAGGTTCTCCGATACACTTGGAGGGTGAGAGGAACATTCAGCTGGTTGCATTCTACAACCTCACTGTCAGATGCCACTAAAACCTACACATTAGTCCTTTAAAGTGACCTTTTGTCAGAAGTATATCCAGATTCATAGTACTTTAAATTAATTTCATGCAAAAAAAAGTATCTAAAATTAGACTTTATTGATTCCCAGGACAAAATCCACAAATTACAGCAGTACAAGAAACAGTCTGACCTTTATTTCACCAAAATTCAACTTGCTTCCCCTTTTACCTGTTGCATCCCCAATCATTGTTAATGGTTGATAATAATTGTGGGGTGGAGTCTGTGAACTTTTTATAGCTTCTGAAGGGAGTACACAAGAAAAAGTTTGAGAACCACTGATCTAATTAAGTGCTGTACAATACCAAATAACTGTGATTCAGATTTATGTCAGTGGCCAAAGACATAATAGTCAGGTGGATTTTAGCATCATAGCTATGAATAAGAGTGAGTGTGCAGCTGTCTATTACTGTTGAATATACTGATTACGTGTCCAGTGTGTCATCTTACTTCACAGTGAATTCTGGGAGCAGCTCCAGATACACCTGTAAAACAAAAATCAAAGGAATTCTTAGGAAAATTAAGTAGTTCCTTGTGTGTTTGGCACATTTGAACAACCATTTATTATCTAATTAACTCCTGAACAGTAAAAAAAAATTTAAAAAAATAAAAAATCTTAAAACCAAACCTAAGCAGATTGTCACATAATGAATCAACACAAAGGCTAGATGTTGTATATTATCCTGGTCTCTTCCACAAACAGCACTGATATTCCTGGATGAAATTTAGACACTTGACTGACAGTAAAAAAACAAAAACAACCAATATAAACTTGCAATCTCTGAGTCCATAACACAGTATAACTTGAAACACACAATTTAGTGACAAGGCCACAGGTTTGCCATTTCTTCTGTGTATGGGTTTCAGGTAAATGTGTGGCATTGTACAAGTATACAAAGAAAAAGATATCACCTGCACACTTACTCAGTGCCACATAAAGTGTAACTGACAACGTCTCAATCACACTTGGATCGTGAAGTGTACACCCATGTGAGCATACGCCACCAAATCTAAGTAAAACTAAAAATGATCTTTTGTCACTTTTCTGCAGCAGAATTTGATGCTTAATAAAGGTCCCATCTGAAACATTATACCTACTTTTCTACCATTTCCTTATTCATCTTTTTTTCTGTTTCATTGCACATCATGCACATTTTGGTTTTGACCATAATTACAGCATGAGACACTGACACATCAGTCGCACCCACAGGTGCTCTGAGTAACAGGAAAACCTCAAGTCTTGGGTTCTTATGTACTTGTTTATTCTTTTCTGCAGACATTACAGCATTATAATTGAGGGAAAACAGGCACTTTAGGGAATTGACTGGATTTTCTGCAGTTTACTTATCATTGTTTCATCCAAACCAGAAGATTAGGTAGAATTTGTCTGTTTTTCTCTGTCATGTCTGTCATGTCTGTTCTGTCATTGGTTGTTTCACTCCCTGAGTAGAACATAAGTCAATGCTCCCTCTCGCCGTGTTTCATTGAATGTACTCTAAGTGCTCTAAGTACACATTTCTCTCAGCTGTCATTGATCTTGTGGGAACCAATTCCAAAACCATATTGATTTTTTTGTTTTGTTTTTTTAGCAATGATTGTTGTCATTCTGCTGTCATGTTTTACCATAATGGTGTCTGCAATGCCAGTAAGTAGGCATGTTTATTGACTATATTCTAGAAAACATTCAAAATGTCATTTTCACATTCTCTTATGTGCAATCTGCTGCGACAGTAATCATTTTGGAAATTTTTATTTTATATTTTCAGGCCCGTCCTGCACTCCTTTCACAAGGAGGAGCCACTCAGGCCACAAACCAGCAACCTGACGCTCAGACACCAGCTCCACTATCCCCTAAGGTGGAGCAACCGCAAACTGGGGTCCCCCAGGGTGGCCCCCATTTCCTGCCTCCCACACACTACTACACCTGGTCTCCATTAGGGGGCAGTGCAATGATCATCCCTGTGCAGCAGAGCGTCCACGGATCTCAGACATTCCCACAGCAGCCTCTGGTAGGAAAGAGAAAAAGCATCTGGAGAAAAATGCACACCAAACAACAAAATATATTTAACTCTACTTTAAAGCTTTCTTCAATTTAATTGTCTTTTATTTTCATGCGTACAACAATAACAAATCCCAGAGAATCTGAGTGATAGAACAAATTTTAAGCTGGTTTTGTTGTTGTTGTTTTGTTTTTTTTTCAGATTTTGCCTCCTTATGGATACTCTCATCTTTTCTCATTACCCTATAGGAATCAGCTGGTAAGATATAATTAATAGATATGCTGTCTATGTTTTCTATGATCTTTAGTTTCCATGCTCTGCAAAAAGCACTGCATGTACTGTTTTGTGCTGTACTATAGATGGTAGATACTAAAATATTTTTCCAACCACAATCCAGGTGGAAAGGATCACCTAGGGGGTCTTTAACATATTTCTACAGAGCACATTTTTATCCTTACACGTGCTGTCAACGTGCTATATGAGACAACTGAAACAGTCATAACAGACAGTGTTGTGAAAACAAAGATATCAGTAGTTCTTCTGCAGTCTGTCACTTGATTTACGACTCTGGGAAGGAAACTTGGATAGTATTTTGCCTCCAGCATGTTTTTCTGGCACACGTGATGTTGTAGTAGTAATAATTGGTATCTGTCTTAAGTTTGGAGTAGAAGAGAGTTTAAATTGCAGTTTTTTTCCAGTCTGAGAGCAGAAACAGTTGACAAATACTAGAATGTAAATGTTTTTTCTCCCCTAGTTTTCCCCGTATGGATACCCAATGATTCTTTCATCACCTCTTCAACAAACTGCAGCAAATCAGCCTCCAAACAGCTTGGTGTCACCTGCACAAACACCTTCTGGAGCTGCTCCTTTAGGAAATGCACCTCAGCCAATTCAACAACAACAGGTGACTTAAATCAGACAGCTGTGCTCATACAACTTCTAATAAAAAACATAACATATTCCACTTCAAAATGAGCCAAAACTTAATTATAATGTATTTTTTGGAACTAAATCATAAAAAATCATAAAAATCATAAAATGATCACGATATGTCATCAGAAATTAAGGAAATATGTTATGTTGAAATACTCGGTTTTCTGACAGGAACACTTCAGCCACAATATTCACCCTTGAAATTTCTGTTCTGGCCTGTAACTTGTGCTACTGTTTCCCTGTTTCAGTTCAAATCAATGCTGAATGTTCGCCAAACAAATAAGTGCCTGTTTACCTCTTGTAAGAAATTATAAATAATCTTTTTTAAAGGCGTAGATGTTTATAACAGTTAAATTGAGCATTGTGTTAATGGAGTCTGGCAGACAGAAGGCAGACAGTAACTGAACCCTACCTCCAGAGTGTGAATTTTCAGAGCAGTGGGCTTGTTTGACAGACTATTGACAGTTATAAACAGCCGATGAACCTACAGTGTAGGATTACTTACTTGTTATTGTCAAACAATGGTGTCATCTTTGCACAGTGTACCTGCAGCCAGCCTGAGCTTCCTTGAGTCTGGGGAGGAGGGGGGCAGGGGGAAACACAGATCAATGCAACCATAGATTGTTTATGAAAAAGGATTTCAACCTATTAAATATTTCATCTATGGCTCCAGCTTGCTATTTGAACTGCAGTACTCATTTTTGGACAGGCACTCATTATATGTCGCTCCTTTAAGGGCAAGTAAAGGTTGCATTAAACAGAGACTGTCTTATTTTCATCCACAGAATCCCCAAATTGTATACATGCTCCAGCAACCTATGGTAAATGCAAAATACACTCTGTAACCTCAAATATGATTATAATTAATGCCCAGTCTGTTTTCATAAGTTTCTTTCTGAAGATGTTTTATTGTTGCTGTCATCCAACTAGAACACTGCACTTGGCAGTCTCAGCTCAGAGGAACTCCAGGTAAAACAAAGCCAAGATTTTAATCTGTCTCTCAGCTTGTTCAAAACAATCCACTCAGTGAACTCAGTGATCCCATTGACGACCCGATTGTTCCCCCTCCCTCTCCTCATACAGTATCTTTCCTCTCTCCTCTGTTTCAGATGTCAGCTACAGTGGGCCAGCTGGGTGTGTACCTGCACAGTGTGCTCACAAACCCATCAGCAGGAGCCGTTCAGCCTGTGAACCAGGCCGCTGGGCTCACAAACCCAGAGGAGCAAGGCACTGTGCCAACTTTGGCAACCCCGTCAGCTGGAGTCCCGCAGACACAGGGGCCGGCTGGCTTGTCAAATGTAGCCCCGCAGACACAGGGGCCGGCAAGCTCTGGGGCACAGCCGACAGCTGACAGGATCCCTGCAGGTTTGGAGAGTCCAACGCAGGCGGCGGCCACTGTCCAAACACCTGAATCCAAACTCCAACCCACACTGGGACAGCGCGTCTGAGAGTGCAGCAGAGACAACACATAACAACTGCACTTTATTTTACAGTACACTAATCAGACATAACAAGCTGTAGTTTGTACCAAATCAGACAAAAACTAGAAATGATATGTCCTTTATTAGACTGTATTAGATCCTTTTTCAGACACTTATTAGACTTTGTTATAGTATAATCATGAATACATTACAACAGATCTGTACTGTAAATTAAAGTGTATTGTTTCCTACTGTTAGACTCTTATTAGACTTTATTAGAGGGTTATTAGAGGGACACATTACAACAGAACGGTTCTGTAAACTGAAGTGAAATCATGTGTGCTACTTCCCCATTTAAAAACAACATGTGACCCAGATCTACCAAATAAAGGTTAAAGACCAGGCCAAAGAACATTTGTCACCGTAGCAGATATGTGATATCACTTAAGTTTATTGTACAATTGTATTGTAATGTGTCCCAAATTACACTCTTAAAGTCTAACAAGGTTCTAAAACAGTTTAGTTTTTGTCTAATGATAGAAAGAATGGCTTGTTAAGTTGTAGTAGTGTACTGTAAAATAAACGTAACATACTGAGAAAAGACTAAACACATGATTGATAAAATCCACAGACTAACGATGAGTCATAGGGTGACCAGATCCAAATCAAACGTGGGACAATGATTATGCTTGTGTGGGACAATGTGGGACACATTACAAATGCTGAGAAGCAGTCTAAGAAACATGAAAAAGAAAATTCTATTCTGCTAAGGGGTTAGTTTGTAACGTATGCTTTGCCCTCTGTTTGATTTAGTGGCACACGATAGACAATGGATACGGTTTCCCACTCTATCCATCATATTCCACATTCCACCTAAGTCTGTGCAGCTTGACAGGTTGTCAGGTGGCAACAATTGTGACAGCTTAACCTGAACCTGACCCACAAGTGTGCAGTTTAATTGACATCAAAACACAGCCCCGTGATGACAGTCTTTCCTGCTTTCTTCACACCCATTGGATAAAAGCCAGATTTTAAAAACCTGTCTCTCCTGCTGTGACTTTTGAAAACTACAGTCAATCAAAATGTGGGACATATTGTGCAGTCCCATGTGGAATTGGAACACCTGGTCACCTTTCGAGTCACTGAAGTTAATCATACATATACCTTTTACCTTAGCGATTTACTAATTGTAGGCATTTTATTTCATTTATTGTCATTGTGTTGTTGTTTTTTCCTTTTTAATAAATAATATCCAATAAAAAATAACAACAAACCAATTGTGAATTGTTTCCACTTTTCAAATAATATGTATCAATTGTTTGTTTTCATGATTTTCCTATAAATTAATTTTGCTACCTACATTAAAGTTACTTTTTTTTTTTTTTTACCTCTTTGGAGCACTGAAAACAAGCTGTGAACAAAATATTGCTATTATTATCACCTGGTAAGTTGATATGGTGAACATGTTACACATTGAGCAAACATAGAGTAACATAAACATTTATTTGGAATCATGTTACTGTCTAGGGGCGGCATGGTAACAGCAAGAAGGTCCTGAGTTCGAATCCCCCAGCTGGCTGGGGCAGGGCCTTTCTGTGAGGAGTTTGCATGTTCTCCCCATGTCTGCGTGGGTTCTCTCTGGGTTCTCCGGCTTCCTCCCACAGTCCAAAGACATGCAGTGTGATAGGTTAATTGGTGACTCTAAATTGCTCGTAGGTGGGAATGTGAGAGTGAATGGTTGTCTGTCTCTACATGTCAGCCCTGCAATGAACTGGCGATTTGTCCAGGGTGTACCCCGCCTCTCGCCCAATGTCAGCTGGAATAGGTTCCAGCCCCACGGCGACCCTTCTGGAATCAGCGGTTACAGAAAATGAATGAATGAATGTTACTGTCTATCTGATCAACAAAATTCCAATAGTCACTCCCCTTTATGCTCTTTTTTTTTTTTTTTTTTGTCTCCTCCAATTCCTGATTTGCTCCACTATGTTCACCTGCTAGTTGCTAACTTTGTCTCTGCAATTTGGGTAGGTAGAATACAGGGGGTTTTGGGGGCTTTTAAGCTGAAAATAGCTGCCTGCTGAGGCAGGTTTTTTGACAGTAGTGAGAATGTTATAGGCTCTAAACTCAAAACACTGAGCTGAATGATGCTGAATGTCTCTGTAGAAGTGAGATTAACTGCTAAAAATTATATTCTGCATTTTTTGATGCACCTGATTTTCTCACCAACAGCTGTGATCATGCTCACATTCTGAGACAAAACTGCCTGACAGCAGTCTTCGCTATAGACACAAGGCACATATCAAGAGAAGACACAATGTACTTTATTGGTCTTTAAATTTTAATTGTGTAATCAATCAAGTTGAGCTGCTGAATGTTGTATGTGTGAATCTGAAGCAACTTGTCCAGTTTAAGAATTTCAATTTATCTAAATTCAAAAGCCTTGATTTAACATATTAGCTTATTAACATATTTAACTTTTTTTTTGGCAGAATACAATATGATTCTTCATAGAACCCTCTGAAGACAAGAGGGTTATAGGTGAAACCCTATTAAAATATATTTTAGATACCTCTGGGTGGGTTCCACAAGCTGAAGACACATACACAGTCCTAGTTATCATTTTTATTGTTGAGAGTGCAGGGGGTCTCCTGAGATATTACATGGGTTTCATCTGGAACCCAAACAGGGGGATCTAAAAATAGCCTTTTTATAAGAGTTTCACCAGTAAAGACCCATGCTGTATTCTATAGACGAGGCAAGAATTACTGAATCCCATATACTGATCCTTGCAACACTCTTACTTCTACAAAAAGGTTGGAGAAAAAAAGAGTTCTTACGGAACTCTTAGTCCTTTCTAGGGGTTGCAAAAAGGGTTCTTCAAAAGCAAATGGTTCTGGGTAGAATCTCAGCCCTTTAGGAAGTAACACTAACATTCATTTGGAGTTGTGTCTGTCCATGTGATCAATACAATCCCAATATTCACATTCCTTTTAGCTCTGCTTCAGCCCCTGAGGGGAATGTCTGGCTCTTTTGCTATAAAACACTTCACTATGTTCAACAGCCAGTTGCTAACTTTGTATGAGTTTTAGCGTTGTCTGATGAAGCCAAAAACAGGTTGATGACAATGGTGAGACAAAACCAAAATAGCAATGAGTTCTGCTTAAACTCTCTTTAGAGCTGCAAAGAACTGCTAAAATGAAAAAAAAAAAAAAAAAAAAAAAAATCATAGCAGCTTTGTCATATTCAGATATGCTCTGTGTTAGGGACACACCGATACCAGCATTGGGCATCGGTCAGATACTGTCCTCACGTGCTCTTATCGTACTCATAAAACTACCTCACACCCGACACCACGTCACAAAAAGTAGCCACTCGACACAAGCAAACATCTGAAGAACGAGAAAGAAGTTCAAGCTTTTGCTGATGCTTACCCTCTGTTTTGGTCGTGTCGTCATCATTAGTGGATGATGTTGAGGACAGCGAGGGACTCGCTGTCCTCAACATCATCCATTAATGACCGCAGCGACTCTGGAAACTGTCAGTAAAATTCCATGCAGTCCATGTAAAACTGAAATAAATGCACAGAGTGCACCTGTAGACCGCAGCTGCTGTCCAATAAGCCCCTGTCCAATGAATGCCTCGGCTAATTAATCAGAAGAAGACGAAAAACACCCCTGCCACCAGTGGTAATAAGCTGCTACAACTTCTCTTTGTGTACTTAATCTTACTCAAAACAGCCTGACAGCACAGTATACCCAACTTCACTCTTTGGGGTTCACAGCAGGGTCAACAAAACTGTTGCACATGGCACCACACTCATACCTGTCCCCCCTAAACAATGACAGGTAGGAACTAATTAACTGTTAGACAAGAGGGACATAAAGAAGAAACTTAAATACTACACATGTTAATGTGTAATTAAAATACTAGTTAAATTGCTGTAAATGATAATGAAATAATTAGCATATATAACACCATTTGTAACAGTAAACTTAATTCTGCAAGTCCATAATCATGTTGTGAAATTATTATACTGAAATATATAATGTATACAGTAAAAAGTACAGCTTAATAAAGAACACAAAATCAGTAAAGTAACTTACTACAAATGACCCAAAAATGTAATGTGTACAGTAACTATGGTCACACTTGTAGCAGGAAACTGGCAACAATAATTTGTTACATTTAGAAAGTGAGCATCTAATGAAAATAAAACATGTTTTTTAAAGTTATTGTTACTTGTACTTGTACTCAGTCTGAAAAAAAGTGGTATCGGTGCATCCCTACTCTGTTTTGCACCTTATTTTCCCAGTAACAACCCCGATTATGTTCATACACTGAGACAAAACAGCCCTACAGCAGTCTTTGCTATAAAAACAAGGTACATATCAAGCAAACACACGCTGTTCTTTATTGGGCTTTAAATTTTAACTGTGTAATAAAGTTGGAGAACTCACAAATGCTGTTTGTGTGAACCTGTTGCAACTGCTCCAGCTTAAGAATGAATTTACCTCAATTCAAATGCCTAGAATGGGAAAGTGTTTTTTCTGCACAGTAACACCAGAATGTAAGAGGCTGTCTAATCATCACGCTGAGACATTTTCTTCACAGTTAATGGATTTCGACCCAAGTGCAGCACTAAAGTTTCCCTGCAGGCTTCCCTACAAAGTGACTATGGGAGGTCTGTGTTTTCAAGCTGTCAGTAATTTACTACTCTACTAAAGCCATTGAATCAGTCCATATTCAACAAAAGGTGAGTGAGTTTGAGATGAAAATAAGAAGTCTTAACAGGCCTTGAACAAGTGACTGTCATGAAGGAATGCAGAAATGGTGCAAGTATAATATAAATATAATTCAGTCCAATCTAGTCATAATCAATTATAATAGTGTACTATCCAGCAGGAATACAAGATGTCTGTGAAAATGTGATATATTTTATAATGACAAGTTATTTTCAAAAGCTTCACTTATTAAATTCGACTCCTCTTCGTTTGCTTTTTGTTGTCAAAGATGTTGCAAGGGAACCACCTGATAAAACACATCCGTGAGGGATCAAACATGATTGATGTCTGTTTCAAGCAAAAAAAAAGTGTTCCAAGATCTCTCACAGAGATACGGCTGCCAAGTTTGTCATCATAAAAAGTGAAAATCCTTGGCAAATCCCCAATACCTGTCACACGTTTGCTCGTCCTTTCTTCTGTCAGCAAATAAATAGGAGTAAATCTCTCTCCAGTTCTCACACCCCTCCTCAACAATCCTTCAGTCCTCGTGTGCTGCCAGAAAGGAAAGGTAATATATGAGCAACTAATATTATATGACATTCTGAAAGATAATTTTAAAAAATGATCTATTTAAATACTGTTTCAAGTGATGCATTGAATATTGTTGTGTCTAATAACTCCAAAAATCTCTTTGACAGCTACATTCAAAATGAAATTCATCCTGCTTGCTGCCTGCATCGTTGGGGTTGCTGTCTGTGCCCCTGTAAGGAAATTATTTTTCATTCCTATTTCTGTCTCATATATGCATATTTTTGTGTGCATTGTAAAATATTTTGACAAAAAAACAAAAAAAAAAAAAAAAAAAAAATCTTACCTCAGGATGCATGAAGCTGTTTTGGAGCTTTCAATCATATCAGATAATCTTTATCTGCAGATGTTCAATAGTCCTGGAAATGTAGAGGTTCGAGGACCTCTTTAAGGACAGTCAAGCTATTTACCACTAAAAAGGTTGAGTTATTGATCATTAATTCTGCAGTACTTTCTCTTCTTTACAGCTGCAGGCGTACAAGGAGTTTGACATCTATTTCGCTCCAGCTGAGGTACAGTACAGCTCACATGTATAACATGACACAAACACACAAAAACCACAGTAAAAGTCACATTTTCAACCTGAATAAGCTGTGCACACCAGTCTGCTATTATGTCTTCACCACTGATGGTGATGTCTCTATTACTGAGCCTGGTGGTGGCTCTTGTACTTGTCGTTAGCTGCTTTTTCTCGAGATCTATCCTCATCTGAAGGTGATGAATCTGATCTTCACAGGCAGCCAAGGCTATTCCTGCTGGAGTCCCAGCTACAGCTCTGGACGTCGTAAGAGCACATTTACATTTTTTACACTCTTTTTATGAAATTCATGAAATAATGATAATATTCTTTTATTTAATATTAATCTTGACTATTTTCATTTCCAGCTGCTGCCGGTTGATGACCAGTTAATGATTGTTAAAGACCTTGTGAGTGACACTGTATTGCTTGATTTGTATGTGCATATAGCACTTTGCAGATGCTGAATCCAAAGATTTTAAGATGCGATGAAAGCTTCCACTATCATCTAAATGAATAGTTTATAACAGTGGTGGGAAGTACAAATACATCGTTATTATGCTTAAGTACAGTTTTAACGGTATTTGTGTGATGCCATAGTATCTTTTTTACTTTTACTCCATACATTTTAGCACAAATGCCTGTACTTTCTACTCCTTACAATGTCAAAGCAGGCCTGTTACTTTAGATTTAATGCATTTAATATAAATTTTTTATTTTGCATCATTGTGCAATGCCTTCCTAACGCCACGACCGATTTCAGCCTAAATTAATGGGACAATAACACATAGAAAGGAAGATTCCTTGGTGTATTTTCAGTGCCTATCATGCACAACAGATGTAACGAAACAAAAATGAAATAAAATGAACTAAACACAACAGACAGAGAGGGATACCCAACAGCAGAGATAAGGTGAGGTTCAGTTATCCTTTCACAGAAACAGCCAGTATAAATGTCCTTCAGTGAATGTACTTTTTTTTTTCTTTTTTTTTTTTTTACTGTAAGTTGAATCAGTACTTCTACTTTTGTACCCTTTTTTGAGTAAAGGATGAACGTACTTTTGCCACCTATACGGTCCAACAAAGGACAGAGACCCTTGGTACTGTAGTTTTTAAATGCATGTATGCCTACGTGTGTTTTCATTGCAGGGCCGTGGCTTTGTCAAGCAGGAGGTCCTCCTGCCAAATGGTATCGACAAGAAGGACGTGGTGAGTGCCTGTAGACTTTCATTTCTTTGTCAGAAGATGTGTGGGATTTTATTGATCTGATGATGTGTTTTTCACTTTCTCACCTGCTCCAGTACATACCCTTTGGTTGGGAGGTGCCCTGCCCTGCCCCTGTTCCTCCAGCTGCCCCTGCTGCTCCTGCTGCTCCAGCTGCTGATGCTGCTCCTGCTGCTGCCGCCCCTGTAAGCATGGCTATGGATCTGAATTTTGAACAATTTAAGGTTATTGTATAGGATCAGCATAAGACATGGCCACTCTTAGTTGTTGACCACATGAATGGTTTGATTGATTTTAATGGGTCCACAGCAGGTAGGGAACTTAACTGCACTGCAGGGGTGATGAGGGCAACAGGTTCATGCTATTAAATGAGTATTGCGTCAGAGGGGCAGTCTTCCAACTATTTCTGCTGAAGTGTTGAGAAACTTCCCCTCATCAGCAGACATGTGAGGGACTGTCTTCAGACCTGATTGGCTCATAAGAGGCCCCTGTCATTTCAGGTTGCCCAAACCAGCTCAGATGATGATGATGATGACTAAACAAACTGGAGTCAGCAGGATCTGCACACCTCTGTGCATAGACAGGTACACATGCACACACAGAGTCTACTGTTTTACTGCAAAATTTAGACTTTTAGCTTTTCACAAAATCATTAATGAAATAAAATCTGAGGATCACAATTTCTTTCTGTGTGAATACATGAAGGTTTTATGATCAAAAGAAGAGTAAAGATATATTTGCTTTCTGTCCCTCTTTATAGATGATTAATGCAATAAGATCTACGGCCAATGAGAGATGACCAGCCAACTCTGCTGTTTCCTAAAGTGTGAATAATATGGTGCTGTGCTTTTGAAAATAAAATTGTGCTATGCAATTTAAAGTGAAAATGATGCTCAGCAGATGGTGCTATGCTCTCCTTTGAAAGAAAAAAGTTCTATCTCTCGAAATAAAAAATGATGTAATGCAATGAAATATGACTGCACATTGCTGTCTCCTAAATCAATTTTGCTACAACTATGCTTTACTTAATAAATAAAAAAGAATGCATCCTCATTTGTCTGGTTCTTTGCTTCTATACAATGTATATTGAATATCACACTAATAAAAACATAGCTTTGCTCAACACACTCTAAAATTCTCATGTATCTGATTGCAGTGCCAGTAAATCATAAATCAAATTCAGTATTTTGTTTTTTTCGCAAATTCTTTACAAGCTGAGTAGTTATAGTTAAAATCACAGGTTGACAACAACATTTGAAGATTATTAAAGTTACTACATGAAGGGGGATTTACTCTGCTTTCAAGTCTAGTCAAGTCAGTTTTATTTGTGTAGCGCCAATCATAACACAAGTTATCTCAGGGCACTTCTTATACAGAAAGGGTCCAGACTTGTATTCTTTATATTATTATTTATTGTTTAAATGGGTAATTTGTTAGAATTAAAGATATAGTGACATAGAATCTTTAATTCTGTCATCTATGAACACATTCTGTACTTTTATCCTCAGTTACCTGAATAAATTCTGTTCAGGCTCAGGTCACTTTATTACCCATGGGTAGATTTGATTTATGATAAAAGAGACAAGGCATTCATCTTGACACATTTCACAAACATCAGACAAGGACAAACAAGATTTAAGTACTTAAAGGCTCCAAGGACAATAAGAAAACATTTGATTAAACGCCCCTTAGAATAAATAAGATAAAATGAATGCAGGCTAAAATAAATAAATAAATAAATAATAGCCATCATGATTTGGAAACACAATTAACAAGCAAGCAACAGTATTGCATTTACTTAAATAATAGACAAAATATTGCAGTTTCAGATATTTATCTCAATGCTGCTACTGTCATGCTGACAGGATGAGGAGCAAGCAGAGTGAAGGTGTGCACTGCTCTAGACAGTGTAATCAAGCTGAGTCTGCTATTACACAGAAAGTGGATTTGACCACTGGTCATTTAGTAAAGCTGAAGACTAGACACCTGGACTGTACCTACTCATTGGGGAACATCACTCCCATTGACTGTGATTGGCTCTCAGGTGAGCTGGTGCCCTATAAAAGATAAAGTAACACTGCTGAAGATACGATCGACTCGCATCATCTCCAAAATCCACATCATCATCATCCGTTTTTATTTCAGAAGGTGAGATTTTTTGATATTGCTGCAACCATCCAGTATGACTTAATTTTTTTTTAAATTTATTTATTTATTTTTATTTATTTATTTATTTATTGTTTATTGTTGTTTGTTTTTGTTAATGTGATGATGAATTGTGTCTGTAGGACTCGGAATATCTGCAAAAATGAAACTGGCCATCCTGTGCCTCTGTCTGGCTAGCACAGCCACAGCTGCACCCGTAAGTTTTAGAAAATAATTCCTCATATGACTTAATCTTCTCAATTCAGGCAAAGTTGTGATGTTTCTTCATCTAACCATTTCTGGTTTTGCCTCAATTTTCAGTCCTTCTTTCATTACCTGCCTCATTATGCAGGTTCCAGACAACAAGTGTCACCCACACAGGTAATCAAGCATATTGTGAGCTATTTAACCTCTGTGTCAAAGGTTTTAACAATGAAAAAATAATAATATACATGCAGTACTGAGCAAAGATTGACCTTGTGATACAGATATGAGGCACAGCAGAAATATTGTTATGTTGCGTTCACTGTCTACTGACCATTTTGACGATTTGACATCCATTAAGGTGAAAAATCCCTTCAAAGCTGGTCCAGCTCTGCCACAAATACCTGGGGCTTACAGTGTGGAATTAGTATGTCACACTCTTTCTTTTTCCACTCAGATTACTTTTTTTTCTTTTATAGAAATATTGCTCTTGCTGTGATTATGGGATATGCTTACAGTTTATTTCTGTGTTTTTTCTAAGATTTACCCCCACAGATTCCCTGGTGCAGCTGGAACAAACCAGGTAAGCACATGCACATTTTACAGAAGCATCTCCTCTTAAAAAAAAGTGGTAAAAACATCCCCTAACTGGTCCCTACTTTTTATTGACTTTTGTTTGTGTTCTTTTCTCTCCTTCTGCAGCCTTTTCCCTCTCATGGTCTCATCAAATACTCCATTCCTCAGCCACCAGGCAGACAGAGTTTGGAAGTTGTAAGTGTTGCTGCAGAGACTACTGGGACTGAAAACACTTAAATTATTTTTGTAGAAGCATACGTGATAATTGTTGGTTTTTGTTTGTTTGTTTGTTTGTTTGTTTTGTTTTGTTTTGTTTTTGTTTTCATTGCAGTACTACCCCTTTGACTTCTCCCAGCAAACGGTAAACATTTTAGACTTTGAAATATTATAAATGCAAAATGTGAATATTAAATGATTTCTGTATCATATTGCATGGTGTAGTGCTAATTGAGTGCATTTGCTTTTGTTCTAGATAATGACAAACCTGCCTCCCATGACAAACATTCCTCAGATAACAAATGTGAGACGTTATTTATTCTAAATTATGCCTTTTACTGTTTTTTGACATATTTTTCACACTCAGCCCTTTACTTTTTTACTTCTTTTACTTCTTTTCACAGGTGCTGCCATTTGACTACCCCCCTCAAACTGTCCCTGGACAAATCCCAAATGTGAGAAAAATACAAAGCTTTGAAGAGTGATTCTGAATGATTTTCTTGTTCTTCTCATTAATTTCTCCCTTTTCTCTTAGTTATTTCATGAAGTTTTTCTTTTTCTTTTTTTTTTTTTCAGATTCCCGCATTTGATGCCAATCCTCTTCCATCCCAGGATCCCCTGCAACCTCTCCAGCAGGATCAGCCCACACAAACAAGCCAGGTACTTATCAAGTCACTTAACTTAAATAAATTCCTTCAAGTTTAATAATAGACATATTGAAACCATGGATATAAATATAAAATAAATGCAATAAAGCGAACGTCATCTAATATTTGTGCTTATTTGTCTCTGCAGATGCCAGTGAAGGCGTGAAAACATTCAGACATCTGCAACTGGTTAAATAATTTAAACTGAATCTGTTTCTGCAACATGTGGATGTGCTTACTAAAATTAAAATAAAATGCAAGGGTGATCATATAATAACCACTTATTTTTATTAAGAGTACTGTTACGATAGTAAACTAAATTATAACATCTGCATAGAATGAAACTGAAGAATTCTTTTGCTTTACTTGATAGTCTTTGTAGATTTCCTCTATTGTTGTGTTTATGATGCACTTTGTAATGCTGCATTTCCATAGTATGTAACAAATGTGCTGCATTGTTTTATTAACTAATATTAACTTTTCCCTAAATGTCATTTTCCTTAAGAATTAAAGTCTAAGTTTTCAAGCAAATTTTGTTTTTTCTGTGTTTATTCCAAGAGTTTAGGAATTTGATTAGTATTATATGCACGCAGTAAAAAAAACACAAAACACCAGAAGTAACAGCACTAGTAGCTATTTTCATTCTTGATTAACCTGCTGATTAATCATTTAATCACTGGTCTATAAAACTCCAGAAAAAGAGTGAAAGTGTCCATCACAAGTTCCCTGAGCCCAAGGTGCTATATTTAAACGACAGACCAACAGTCCAAAACTCAAGGATATTCCATTTTAATGACATAAAAAACAGAGAAAAGCAGCAAAATATCACATTTTAAAAGGCAAAACAACCAAATAATTTGGTATTTTGTTTAGAAATTAACCAAAATGATTTATCAATTGTCCAAATTGTTGCAGATTAATTTTTTTCTTGATCTACTAATAACTCAAAGGACTAACTGTTTCAACTCTACACAGCTGAAAATCATCTACGTTTAATGTTTCTGTGGGTAGTTATGCACCAAACGAGCAACTTGCTGAGCAGCAACGGTTCATTAACTGAGGCTTGTATACGCACAGTTATCTCATTCTTGCTGACTAACTGTATATTATGTGCCTCCACTAGGTGATGTAGTTTCACTGTGAATGTTCTTGTGATCATCACAGCTTCTGTTTTTTTCCAAAGAATACATTGTAGTCTAGTTGTAGGTTGCTTCCAGACATCCCAGGCAGCCATTGCTTTCCACTCATTTAACTACAACATATGGTAAAAAAGTGAACTTGCAGAA
This sequence comes from Lutjanus argentimaculatus, assembly GCA_034769285.1. Taxonomy (NCBI): domain Eukaryota; kingdom Metazoa; phylum Chordata; class Actinopteri; order Lutjaniformes; family Lutjanidae; genus Lutjanus; species Lutjanus argentimaculatus. Next base: position 10,845,549 of record JAWZSL010000026.1, read on the forward strand.
ACCTGCTAGAGATAATTTACCCTTTACAGTGAATATAACTTGTTCACGTGCTGGTAATAAGCTTTAAAATGTAGTGTATGGACACTGGCTGCCAAACAGCTCTGTTATTTAAAAAATCAAGCTTAGAAATGATCAATATGCAAATGGATGCATCATTAAAAAGAGAAAAAGATTTGAATTTCACTTCTTTCTAAAAGTGGTGTGTTCAACCAGCGAAGCGTTTCATTTTTGTGAAAGGTTCCCTGTAGGGTTTTGATATCTAGTAGCGCTGTGAAGCTCTGTTTTCCTTGTTTTGCAAGGACCCAAGGACAGGTGATGAGGGGTGATGCAAAACACATGCCTGCCAATGGTTTCACACCATTTCACTGATAAACAGGTAGCAGCAACACGCTGCCATATGCTGGGCAAGAAAGAACAGGACTGCTGAATAAAAGAGATAAGAGATAAGAGAGACTTTATTTCATCTATAAGTATACAGAGCAGTAACTAAAGAAGAGGAAATTGCCTTTCTCCTGATCCCCCAGACAATCAGAAAGAATGGCTGGTGCAAGGTGTAACAACATAAGGTGGAAACAACAAGATGCAAAAACAATATATAAAAATTGCTATGAGTAAACAAGTATGTAAACAATGCTGGATTTAAAATGATCAGCTTGGGAAATGTGTTATGAAGAAGGAAAAGCAGGAAAAGCATTCAACACAGTTGTTAGACCTCAAGAACTCACACAGTGTGTTGCCAATAAAGATGGCATCTGATTTTGATTCAACTTACCTACAAAACTGTGACAGATTAGCCATAAATTTGGCAATAATGGGACGCAATTATTAAATACCATGTACAGCAACAATAAATATGCATGTAACATGTGTTATTAACCACATAGCCCAATTTGAATTATTAAAATAATTGCTAAGCTTATAAAAATACTCAAAATCATATCAGTGTCAAACATCACTATGCTCTACATTTTTTTATTTATTGGACATGTACAGACATGTTTGAGCCACCAGAGCCCGAGGATGGAGGCACCTCATTTGCGTGGGATTGGTCTTTACAAATAGGTCCGGTCTGTTGCAAACAAATACCAGGCTTCTGGATCCCAGTCCATCACTGCATTCAACATAAATGGGCTAGATCCAAGATAATTTGTTGTCAGCAGGATTTTACATCAACATATTGAGTAAATATGTTTATTAACTGTGTTAATGAATAATGTTCAAACATGGAAAATTAATACAGTAAAGGTCCTATGACTGACACCTTTGAAATATCACAGGATAGAAGCCAGCCTCCTGAAGCAAAAATGGCAGAGAATCTTTTGTTAGTGTTGGAAAGGTAAAAGATACACAGGAAGTGTCAAGTTAATGAATACTTCTGCTCTGTGATGGAAGAGTAAAGTAATCACTGCACCCAACACATACACTGCAGGATAAGTATATATTACATAGTGTATATCCTACAGTACATCATAATTACAACACCAAGAGAACATAATTTGCCACAGTGGTTGAGCACATTTCCCAAAAGTGAACTATAACGGTCTCAGAAAAATAAATACCATAAAGTGAAAGGTAGAGATCTTCCTGATTCTCACTCCCCTGGGGACAAAAGCATGTGTCAGCATGATCTGACACTTATCTCTTCAAAGACACTTAAATACACAGGCGCCATGCTGTCACGCTATGACTGCTTGTTCCCCACAAGTTCTCCTTCCTTGAACTGAAGATCACATAACGTCAGAACTTCAATAACACACAGCAGAGGAGACGTTGACAGCAGGTTTAATAGCCTGTACAGTATGATGGCCTTTGAACAATGAAGTACTTCTGTGAAGATATAAAGTCACATAAAAATACACAAACACACAATATGTGTTCAGACAATGAGTCTTTAATAAAGAAACGCCATATCAGACATTGAGATGATAAGCAGAAGCAACATGTGGAGGTCTAGATCATAAGGAAAGGAGGGAGTTATGGGTGGGTGAACAACATGTGTGATTAAGTTCCTGTACCTGAACCTGTTTTGGCAATTATTTTAAATAAAATCAGTCATAAATTTAAACCTTGAAATTAATGTTTGAGCAAAGTGCCATCAGGGTGCAGTCCAACAGCCACCTGACTGAAGCATTGCATTTTAGAAAACTTTGTCTGATGTGGACCATCATAAATTTCATCATTATTTAGCAGAGTTGGGTTTCACCTACCAGTGAGCATGTTATGCCATGTGATAGATATTATCTACATCTAATAATGCACAGTTAAAAGTTTGTTTCTTTTTTTGTTATGAATTGCCAAATTCAAACTTTGGCCTGATCAGACGATCCCCAAAACAATTCATCCTGAATGTCTGAACCAAATTCCATTCAGATAATTGTTTTAACATTTCACTATGATGGATTCATCCTCTGGGCACCATGGGTGTCAAATTGTGTTGCAGTTTATCTAATAGGTGGTACTAAAGTGGTGGAACAAAGAAGTGAGCGACCAGCAGTGTCATCCTGACAGCCATGCCTCTAGTGTGGCTAAAACAAGTCACAAATATACAAAGATGTTTGTTACTGTTGTCAGCCTGCACAAACACCATAAAGGACAAGCCATCAATCAACCCTTCCTAAGTCCCGCCCCTTTTTGCTCTGTGCTCCAGTAAATGGCAATCTGAATTTTTCTTCCCCGGATATCGACAGCGTGACTTGCTCTACTCTGACTCTGTTTGGCTTAGTGGAAGGTGGCAGCACTCATATCCGGGATATTTTGGCATCATTTTTGTACAGTGGGAGGAAGAGTCTGGTCTGGACCCACAAAGTAGCAAAAACACTACAAAAACGATCTGAGGTCAAAATTCAAGTTAAAGACTAACAGGTTTGGTTAAAGACAAAGGTGAGGCCGAGAATTAATGTAGGGTTAAGTTCACTTTCACATGTTTACACCCTTTTATGTAATTTTGCACAACAGGAGAATATTTTAAGACTTTATTCCTTATTGTTTGATCATTCAACACACATGTAAAATATGAATACTGTATTCTGCAACTGTAATTTCATAAAATCTGATTTATTTAATTGTTAGATATCAGCACTACATTTTCTTTGCTGAGACACAGCTCAGATTTATTTAGGTTGGCAAAAGTGAGGCTTCCCTGTTTGAACAGAAAATATTCTGTTTATAACCTCTTTATCCTGCTCACATTTTTCAAGGGAGCAAACAAAGTGACAATCTCACTGTGTGCCAGGAGTAAAACTTTTGAAGCACTTGCTTTTGGACTCTTTTGAAGGATTGTTTTCTTATGTGTAAGGAAACTCATTAGCTCAGCAGGCTGGACGCAAGAAAGTCTGTCTGGAATACAGTCGTGCAGATTAAGAGTAAATCCTTCATTATCTGATTTGGAACCACACAAAATAAACATAAGAAACCTACAATGTTCAAAATCGCTGTGATGTACAACCACACCAGCTAAAACAAACACAGGGATCAGTGAAGACTCAGACACCACAAAAGAAGTACTTCCCACTGGCGATGTGTGCACGCACGGTAAATTCACTGTTTATGTCGATGTCTGGAGACCTGGTGTTAAATCATATTGAAAACATGGCAAAATACTCCAACGCATAAGTGCAAGTATTCAAACCTTTACTCAAGTCAAGTAGTAATACTGTAAAAAATGTTCAATAGCAGGTAATAAAGTCTTGAAGAATCTCAATTCCTAAAAAGTTGGAATGTTGTGTAAAATGTAAATAAAAACAGAATGCAATGATGTGCAAAACTTGATGACTTGATGTAAATTCAATCGAATACAGTACAAAGATAAGATTTTGGATTTCAGACAATATTTTTTAGATTTTATTAAATGTTCAAACTAATAAACTTTATTGCTTTTTTGTTAATATACGCACATTCTGAATTTGATGCCTGCAACAAAACACGTTTCAAAAAGTTGGGACAAGGGCATTTTGACCCCTCTGTTACATCATCTTTTCTTAGTAAGTGTTTGGGAACTGAGGTAACTAAGTGTTGAAGTAATGAAAGCGAAATTCTTTCCCATTCTTGCTTGGTGCTTAACAGTCTGGGGTCTTTGTTGTTGTTTTTTGTGCTTCATAATGCACAACACATTTTAAATGAGAGAGAGACTGTAGGTAGGCCTTCTAGTACCTGAAGCTTTTACATGATGTTGTAACAAATGCAGAATGTGTCTTAGCATTGCATGTGTTCACCTACCGGTCTCAGGGCTCACTGTCCTCCATGTTTAGATTTTCTCTGCTCCACACATTGATTCAAATGATCACTCGTTACATCAGGCTTCTGCAAGGGCTTATGACGAGCCGATCATCTGAATCATTTGTTGGAGCAGGGAACACCAAAATGCAGGCAGTGAGCCTGAGACAGGATAGGGGAAACACTGCATTGTGTTGCTTAAATAAGCAGGGATGTCTGGATGGCAGCATATATTGCTCCAAATCCTGTACATAGCTTTCAGCGTTATTGGGGCCTTCACAGATGCCATGTTATAAGCACTAACACACCCCTCATACATCACAGATACTGGCTTTTGAAGTTAGAGCCAATACCAATCTAAATGGTCCTTTTCATCTTTAGAATGGACGTCACAATATCCATGATTTCTAAAAATACAATCTGGAATGTGCACTCGTCAGACCACAGCACACTTTTCCACTTTGTGTCAGTCCATCCATGAGCTCAGGCTGTAGAGAAGTGCGCAGCATTTCTGGATGTTGTTGATATTACTTTCACTTTGCATGGAAGAGTCTTAACTTCCATTTGTAGATGCAGCAACAAACTGTGTTTACTGACATTTTTCCTAAGTGTTCTTGAGTCATGTAGTATCTTTTATTTAATTGTGTGGGTTGTTATTGCAGGTTTTAATACAGTGCTGCCTTAGGTGTCAAAGGTCACTGCCATTAAATGTTGGTTTTCGGCCTTACCTCTTATATACAGCGGTTTCTCCAGATTCTCTGCCTGTTTTAATGAAATTATGGATTGTAGTTGGTAAAATTCTCAAATTCTTTGCAGTTTTGTGTTGAGAAATGTTGTTCTTAAACTGTTGGATTGTTTGCCCAAACAGTTTTTCACAAAGTGGTGAACCTCACCCAATCTTTGCTTGTGAACAACTGAGCCTTTCTATGATGTCCCTTTGATGCCGAATCACGATTTTGTCACCTGTTACCAATCAACCTGTTTACCTGGGGAATGTTCCAAGCAGGTGTATTTTGAGCATTCCACAACTTTCCCAGTCTTTTCTTGCCCCTGTTTCAACTTTTATGGAACGTGTTGCAGACATCATCATCAGAATGAACAAGTGTATCAGTTTGAACATTAAATATCTTGTCTTTGTACTATATTCAACTGAATACAGATTGAAAATGATTTGAAAATCATTACATTTTGTTTTTATTCATGTTTTACACAATGTCCTAACTTTTCTGCAACTGGGATTGTAGAATCAAATTGGGAGAGGCAGCTGTGATATGCTGAGGGCAGCTGGTATGTAGCCATAATTTCTGTGCCATCTGAGGAACTCCCTGCCACTGTCTTCAGTATCATCAGTATTTTAATTTTAGAGCACTAAATCATATTTATTACAGTGCTGAACTGTTTTAACGAGCTAACAGATCCATCATTCCGTCATGCTCCTTCAACTATTAGTGGTGTCTCTCAGTCATTATCGTTACATTCCTATGTCAGCTTCATGTAATCTTGTTTTTTTTTTCCTTCTAAGTTTGGTGTGAGAGCAGTAAAGACAGAACGTGTGGTAAGCATACTTGCCCAACATGTAATTAACTATAAGAGGGGCCTTCATCCTACATGTCTCTTTTTTTTGGTGGTTTTGAAGTGTAAGGAGATTTCTTCAAACAGATAGCTCTGCGTGTTTTACTGGATGTGATTGGCTGTCTCAAGATGTTTCAGTGTATAAATGGCATCCATGTTAGAGCTGAAGTAGATTATTTTCCATCCCTGTGGAGACACATCTTCAGATTCTCTCTGCACCACGAAGAAAGGTGAGATGGCTTTTTCATCAAAACATTTTTACCCTGTGTCAGAAACATAGGCCTGCTGGTGTCTTGTAGCCAAATATCTTGTATCTTGTTCATATCATATATATTTATGATTATATATTTTTCTCTAGGAACAGTCATAATGAAGCTCTGGGTGTTCATGATGTGCCTACTGGTCACTGCCTTGGCTGCTCCTGTAAGTCTTTCCTAAACAGGTCTGCCAGCTGATTCCTGTTTAAAGATTTTAAAGGGAAAGTTCACCCAAAAATACATATTTTTCCTCTGACCTGTAGAACTATATATCCATCTAGATTGCTGTGAGTTCCTGAGTTTTGGAGATACTGGCTGCAGAGATGTCCACCTCCCTCTCATATAATGGAAGTAGATGACACTCTTGTGTGACGTTTGATTCTCAAAAAGCCAACAAATACATTTTAAAAACTCAAACAGCAATGTCTTTCAATGGTAGAAAGAAAATAGTTTCTACATGAACATGGTCTGTGGATTATCTTCAGTTACAGGGTCATGCATTTTGGAAAGGGACATTGCTGCTGAGTTTCTCAAAAGTATTTTTTGGCAGTCTGACCATCACAATCCCAGTGCCATCCAGTTACATTGTATTAAAGAGAAGCTGTAGATATTTCTATTTTTAAAACTCGGCAACTCACATTAAAACAACCTAGATGGGTAGATAGCACTACAGGCCAGAGGAAAAATATACATGGTGCAAAATAGGGGGTCAGAGACCCTTTGATTAACACTTGACTTGATTTGTTGAAAGCCTCAACAGCCACATTTTGGATGTCTGGAAAAACTTAGCAGGGCTGTCATGTTAGCAGATTTTCACTATACGATTAACGTGGCCAAAGGAATCCATGATAACCATATTAGTGCAATGTCTGAGGAAACATTTTTTTAAAAAGCAAGCTAATGCTATCAGTCAAATTCATCTTTGTTTGTTGTGTGTTTTGTCTCTTTTTTTGGCAAATGAACTACACTCAAAATACGAGTGTAGGGAGGTGGAGAGAAAGTCTGTAACCATAACTGCAACTAGTTTAAGAGCATTCTGTTCAAGTTCATTTCTTGCTAACTTTGGATTCACTTCTAAACAGCTGAATCAGAATAACAATGAAAACATAGCAGAGACACCCAGAGCTAAATGATTGCCTTGGCTTGCATCCATGTAATCTTGTACATGTGATTTGAGTCTGTGTCTGTGAAGACTTCCGAACAACACCGGAGCACTACATAGGAGGCGACCGCACCATTGCCACCAGCTATTTTGCACGCTGAAAATATATTTTTTGGATTTTTGGGTGAACTGTAGCTGAAAAATGCATAAAGTCATTCTTCATTTTTCTTTCTTGGTTTGCAGGCTCCAGGGAGTGAAAGCAATGAGGAAAAAGTAAGTCTTGTTTGCTTTTGGATTTTGTTTCTGTCTGGCATGGCATGTCATACCATGTTTTTGTCATGTCATCAAATATACAGTATATGATAGATGTCTGACACAGAGAGGATAATTGGTTTAATTACAGTACATGTCTGGAGATGTCTGGTATTTCTTCAGCAGGTTGCAGCGCATGCTAATGAGGCCCTGAGGTGGATGGAGCTGCACAGGATGTACCAGCAGCAGGTAGAGGGGGTTTATTGTAGTTAAAAAAAAGAAATCTGTTTGTCAGTTTAGATAATTGGGATTAATCACTCATTATAATCACAAATCTGTATTTTTTCAGGGAATAGTTCCGAACCCCTTCCTTCCTGTTGCTGATGCTCCTGTAAGTTTACATCTTATTAGACTTTAACTTTAGACTTTAGTTTTGGATTCATATGGAAACTTTTCACAGACGCTACACTCCACAGCATAATTACTGAAGTTTGTGGTGTGGTGCTTATTCATAAATTATTCATTGGTTTAGGCTGATCCAGCTGGGGCAGCAGTGGTAAGCACACATACATAACCACAACTTCTAAACTGTCACTACTCCATATGCTATTGAGTTAAGAGTGCTTTATTTATGCAGGTGGATGCTGCAGCAGGCCAGCCAGCTGTTGCTGTTGGAGACGCATCAGAGGAGGAGAATGAGGTGAGCAGACATCTTCACAACTAACGGAGAAAAACTACACATGTAGATTTCTCTTTGCTGATATATTCTTCTAGTTTGGAGGGAGATATGAATTCCAGTCCATTAGTGTATGTTTACTACTGCTTTGCACACAATTTGTACAACAGGTTCTGCTGAAGGGGACAAACAAAGAAGAGGGACAGAATACATTTGCCATACACAAGCAACAAAAACACCCCTGCTGGATTTAGACTGCGCTGAGAAAACATGAGTGGAGGCTATCTGTTGACGTTGTAAAACAGCATACCAGCAAAATATATTCATATTCATAAGAGCACAGTCTACAAAAATGCCTGCCGTGTTTCTGTTTCCCCAAAACACAATTTAAGAAAAAGGCATCACTCCAGTGCGGAAAGAATCAAAAGAATCGCCCCACATGTTGATCGCTTTGTTGAATTTTATTTATTTTTTTACTTTTTGCAAGAGAGTAAGAAAAGTACCAGTGACAGAAACTGGCAAATATAGAGATCCTGTCTTAACTGTGTGGTAACCATGGTAATTCGGGTTAGGCCCCAACTTAGGAAAGAGCCTAAGATAGATAGATAGGAAAAGTGCATTGCAGAAGCTTCCCAGAACTTCCCAAAATCTTAAATAATTGTTCTTTACTTTAGGATAACTTTTAAGCTGTCCTAACTTTCACTTTTCCATCAGTAGTAGTAGCTAACTACTACTAACTTGCTAACTTGCTAACTAGCTAAGGGTAGTGCTCTCTAATCTGTTTCAACTGTAATGGCTGCTTTTTTAAAATCACTTTTGCACAATGGATACAGACTGTGTCTTAGCCCACTCTCTTTCTTTTATCTCCTGAGTTAGTGTTGTTGTGAATTTCCCACAGAGAACATCTTTGGATTTCTCCACAGATGTTACCAACTCCTCTAATTCATCTGTCTTAAACTTAAGAACCTGTTATTTTTGCTCAATTTTTTGTATGTTTGTAGGTATGTTTCCATATGTTTAAATCTAATGGTTACAAAGTTGTTTAGCTCAATGAGATGAGAAAAGTAGTGTTGGTTGCTAGGTAACAGACATAAAAGTTGATAAGAGAGGCTGGATTGAGTATTTAGGATTTCCTAACCTTAGATAACATTGGGAGAAGTAAGATAAGATAGGATTTCTAAAGTAAGTTAGGATTTATTTCTTTAATATCCAATTGGAAAAAACCTATCTTAGACTCCTCCTATCTTAAGTTAAGACTGAAGATAAGAGATTTCTGTAACACAACCCCAGGACCCAGAAACTAAAGCAGCTAAATGGAATTCAATCATGATTAATTCTATTATTTACACCTGTGCTTGTTTCCAGCTGATTGAATGATGTGCACTTTAATGCACCTTAATGCAACTTAAATTTAAGGCAAATCAACTTAAAAGTTTCCATTTTTCCTATTCAGTTGTTTGCTTTACTCAAAAGTAAATACAGCTCCTTAACATCCTGATGAAATGGCTTCAGGAAAAGTATTTTTTACAGTAGCTTTAGTGCGTTATTTTAGTTTGTTAGATATAATTACTACAACTAAATGATAGCTGGTTTGGTTCAGTGAGTTTACGAAAACTTAAACTTAAATTTAACCAATTCTGGAAAAGACATGGACATCTTTATGCCAGATGCGCAATACTGAGAGAAACCTTCCTGACACACTTTTACTAAAGTAAGAATAGCAGGTAAAGGGAATGTGGTGTAATTTGAAATTGTTATAATCAAAGTAGACTGCCATCACTAAAGAAGAAAGCTGAATGAGACTCATTCATAACATTACATGACTTTACCTACTACTTAAATACACTTTTTACCTTGCAAAAGATGAAAGTCATAGGTTGAAAATATTCTGATCTATGGTGCACTGAATGCATAAAGCACTGGTTAGTGGCATCTCTCATGAGACCCTTCCTGCCTGGTTAAATTTTCAAAACCAGTTCGTACACAGGCTTCCTGTTAAAAAATGTGTGCTCTCTGCAAGCAAACTTAGCTCTCAAGTGTCATTTGAGTCATTTTCTTACACTTAAGAAAGATCCTTCAGAGTCACAAAAGAAATAAACAGGTTGTGTAGTATTCTGTCCATGACTAGTAAACTGACCATTTTGTGCTAATGTGTCTGGAATATATGCACATTAACTAAGTGATTTTTTTCCATCTCCTTGGCACAGGATGGCGGTGCTGCCCCTGCAGCTGGTGCTGCTGCTGCCCCTGTGAACTCTGATGAGGTAGAAGAGGTCGAGGAGGTGGAGGCAACCGAGCCTGAACCAGCTGTGGTTGAAACAGCACCAGCAGAGCCGGCAGCAGACCCTGCAGCAGCTGTTGAGCCAGCTGTGGTTGACATCCCAGTGGATGCTGCACCAGTCGATGCTGCTGTTGTGGATGTCCCTCCTGTTGATGTGGTTCCTGTTGATGTCGCCCCAGCTGCCCCTGAGGTGGCTGTCGATGTGGCCTTCGATGTGGCCCCAGCAGATGTCCCTGCTGCTGTTGATGCTGTTGATGCTGTTGCAGCTGATGCTGGTGCTGCTCCAGTTGCAGCTGAGGTTGACATGACTGGAGCGGCAGCAGATCCTGCTCCTCTGTAGTTATTTCTCTTTATTACCTGCCTCAGTGCTCCTCTGTTAGCGCTTAGAATAATAGCTACAAACAGTGATGTAGTTGAGCACAAAAGGATGAAAAGGATGTGAAATATTGAATAGACACTGAAGAAAATATGTGGAAATGTGAAAAAAACACTGTAATGCTCTTTGTAAAGCAAAATAAAGTGTTTTCAATACAGAATTGGACAATTAAAAGGTTTCTTTGAGTTATTTTTCTGTCTATAATGCAATCCTGTACTTGAAATTCAGTTGTGACTGATTAGTCATGTGCGTGGCTGCAAGATACATATAATACTGTGCACATAAGACAAAACTCAGAGAGCACCATCCAGGATTACAATGTTGATTTCTACATGAAAACTGTCTGATATATTCAGTCCGCATGTCTTTTCACGCTACTTTCAAATCAGCTAAATCTGCATTTCTGCATAATTTGTTCACTTTTAGGTTGAAATAGTGGCAATACTGATTGGTGTGAAGATATTTCTCTTAAGTCGGATTTCACTGGTAGGTTAAATATGATCTGCATGAAGACGTAATTTCAAGTTCAAGTCCTCTTTGAGATATTTTGTGGTTTTCAACAGAGAATTTTCTGTGTGGTTTCTTCTTTAGGCTCCAAAGTGGTAGAGTTATTAACACATGAAAGAGTTTATTATTATATATTATATTTATTGGTGAATTCTGGTCTAAATATGAATGTTCAAGCAATGTCTTCAAATATTCGGTGAAAAAACTTTCACGACTAAAGGGCTTCAGCTGAAAGTCTATAGAAGAACACTCCATCTACAACCCCAACTCCACAAAAGGTGGACATTGTATAGAACGTAAAGAAAAGCAGAATACAATGATTTGCAAATCATTTTCAGTACAGTACAAAGACAAGATATTTAACACATCGGTAATCGGTCAACACACATTGGTCATTAGGAAAAGCACAGGTGTTACTAATTAAAGTTATGATGGCTCTGTGACAGCAGCATGGACAGCAAGGACTTGGAAGCAGCTAAATAGAATTCAGGCGTTATTAATTTTATTTTTTACATCTGTGCTTTTCCTACTGTGACATGTCAAAAAGTGTGCTGTGAAAAAAGATCAAATAAAGGCAAGTACAGAATTTTTGTTCCAAAGTGGTTCAAGTAAGAGATAACGTACAGTGAGGAGGTCATTATTGCAAAATAAATCCTGCATCCTGTCCTGCACTCTGTCAGGGTTTATTCTGCAATAATGACCAGCTCACTGTACATTATCCTGCTCTGCTTGTTACTACAGCCACCTACTTTAAAAAAAAATCAATAATAATTTGACACAAAACATTAAATTTAAATGATTTTATTGATTCAAAGATAATCTTATTGCTCTGTTATCCACAGCAATGGTCTGCTAGTCAGAAATAACAGACTTTAGAATGCCATAATTGACCAATCAGAATAGAGTATTTAAAGGGACAGTTTACCCCAACATCAGAAATACATGTACTGTAGTGCTGTTTATCCTTTGGTGTGTCTTACAGAGTTTTGGAGAAAAAAAAAATCAACAGCAATGTTTCTTTCCAGAAATCATCCTCTAATTACTCAAGATAATCCATAGACCTTGTTGTGAGCAGTTTCATGAAGGAACTATTTTCTTTCTACTGGAGAATCTGCTGAAACTACTGTCTAGTTAAAGAAAGTAGTGCTCAAAACAAGGTCTGTGGATAACTTGAGTAACTGGGTCATGATTTCTGGCAAGAGACATATGAGTGTCATTTAGTTTCATAATATTGGAGAGAAGGCAGACGTCTCTACAGCTCTGCAACTTGCACCAAAACTATCTGGAAGGGTAAATATCACCACATGTAAGAGGAAAAATGTATATTTTTGCTTTTGGGGTGAACTGTGCCTGTCACTTTCAGAGACGCTCCTCAGTTCATATAACAGCTGTGAATGATATTATCATGGAACTGCAGATACCACATCAGCCAACAGGGAGTGCCACTGAACCATAGGATGTCTGCAGCACCCACGAGCAGGCGGATCTCCTATTAGGACGCAGCACTCCGCTGATAGAGGTTCAGATTCAATTTCACTCTCACGATTCTTATTCATATAAAAGGAGCCTGATCCGACTGATCTGAAACCTGTAATACCCAGCCTGATCTAATAGGATCAGAGCTGGATATGGCTGAGAGTGCTGACTGAGCAGGAGATGCTGCTGCTGTGTGTGTATGTGTGTGTGTGTGTGTGTGTGTGTGTGTGTGTGTGTTATGTGCAAGCAGGCTAAATCCTCTGCTGTTCCGCAAATGGTCAGGAAAATTGTAGCCTGTCACAGATAAAAAATGAGGTGTCAACACAATGAAATGGTTTCCAGTGTTCTGGATCCTCACCAACAGTTTAACTGAGGGTTGTCCAAACTTCATTTTAACGTCTCTTATCTCCCCCCTGAAGTGGACAAATATCGAGGATGAGTGACTTTGCCTCTCCTCTTCTCAGCCAACTCTAATCCACAAATCCTTATCAGGGTCACTGAGTCTCTATGACACAGTTAGTTAGACTCAGTGCTTATAGGTGACACTTGTCTGGCTACATTTTGATATTGATTATTTTTTATTTTATTTTATTTTAATTATTATCATTTTGATTATTTTAATCAGCAACTAATGAATGATATAATAAATCTGCTCCTGCTTTGAGTGGCCTCCCTCCAGATCTAAAAACTACTAAAGGATCCGAGGAAAATGGACTTCAAATTAGAATAAGAAGTGGTAAAGGTAAGTTACATCATCTCTTTGAATTTGGAAACTGTTTTTGTAGCATAAGCTGTTTGATTGAATGTCACATAATACTGTTTTTCTCCATTCATTTGATGCAATTCTGATAAATGTGTTTTCAGGAATGCAATGCAGCCATGAAGTAATCATGACTTCAAATGCATTAACTTAACTTATAATGGTTTCTGGTTTAGCTCTCTTTGCTTTTCACACAACTGGATATGTCAAACAAACAATTTAGACAAAGCAATTTGGCTTTAGGAGAAAATTACAGGAGGTGTGATGTAGATAAAGATCTATGGCCTGATGTAAACCACTGGAGTTACACACATACTACATAAAATATTTTTCTTTCTTTTCTTTTCAAAGTTCTTTTTATTGAATTTTATTAAATTTACAATCATACTAATTAACAAGAACATCATACCCACCCTCTCCCAAAGACCCCTATCCCCTGCTGTCACTCAGTTAAATGAATTTACTCTACCTTATTAAGGCTGTGTAATTCCAGCACACACTCATCAGCACACCATAATGTACATAATACGTAAGAAATAAATAAATAAATAGATAAATAAAATGAAAAATAAATCAAAAATGCAAAGACAGGAAAAACAACAACAAAAAAAAAAAAAACAAAAAAAAAAAAAAAAAACTAAAAAACAAACAAACAAAAAAGTCTAAAGAGAGAATATACATGTATACTCCTACCTACATACATATATACATACTCTTATATGTACACATATACATATATACATGTATAGACATAGCTCAATAAAATAAGATAGATTAGGGATCAATAAAAGTAGTAGAAAGGAGAAACAAACAAACAAACAGACAAAAAGAAACAAAACCCAAAAAAAACAAACAAACAAACACAAAAACAAAAAAGAACAACAACAACAACAACAAAAAAAACCCCAAAAAAACAGGCATCTGAGGAGTGACACTAGGTTAGATATAAACATTGTAATCTGGTTTGGAGTGTCAGATGTCCAGGCGAGTCTCAAGACCCGAAGTCTGCTTGTTTATTTATTCACTGCTGCACCTGTGTGGAGGGTTTGTCGAAGAATGTCAAGAAAGGTTATAAAATATTTTTCTAATCATTTGATGCACCGTTTTGGATGGAAGCACATTTCTGCCGATGTGTTGAAAAAACAAGATCCTGTATGTGATTATAATGAGACACTTTCTCAAAACTATGACTGACAAAATTATGAATTATGACTAACTCAATAATGAGTTAGTTATTCAAAAATAATAAGGTAGTATTTCATAATAATTAATTGGTATCAGTAGTAGTAGTAGTATTTAAGTATTGTTTTGAGAATTTTAGATATAAAGTCATTATTTTGAGATAATAAGTCATTATTTTAAGATACTAACTTGTTTTTTATACTACTACTACTATTTTTTGCCATTCTGTCATTATCTACTGATAATAAGTTGTTGTTTTGCGATACTAAATCAGTATTTTGCGCTACCATAAGTCACTATTTTTTTATACTTATTATGTGTTTTGCATAATACTGATTCTTTCTTTCTTTCTTTTATTTTTTATTTCATTCATTTTTAGAAAGTTTCTCTTACAATGAGTTAATGGATCTTTTTCTTTTTTTCTCCTGGCTTTCTTAGGTTTTGTACAGGTAAAAAGGTGTATTTTCCTTTTTGCTCTGTTTCTGCTTTATTTTTACAGGGGACACTGCAGAGCTGCTGCTATGACCACTTCATCCACCCTTCCCCACCTCACTGTGCCACCTCACCCTGAACCACAACTTGCCACAGACAGTGAGGAGCACAGCGAGGATGACCTGTAAGGACAATTCAAACAGAGAGCTTACAATACATTGATAAAATATAACAAGTAAGACTTCGGTTAATTAACTTTATGTGTAACCTGCTGTGTCTGTCCCAGGAGTGCGCCTCAATCACTTCCTTACCATCTGCTGAATATGAATAACAGCAATAACAATGAAGAGTAAGTACGATGGGGTCATAAAGAGATAAGTGGAACTCTAGTAAAACATTTTCTTTTTGATGTATCGTACGAGTCGTTAAATGTGTTAATTAATCCTATTCCAGGGAAGAAAAGAAAAAAAAAAAGAAGGAGAAGAAAGAGTCATTATGTTAAATTACAAACCTTTCAGGAAATGTTGCTTTATAAGGACGTTTAATTCTCAGTATTCTTCAATGTATTGGTGCACATTACAGACAGGAGAGGGAGAAGAAAGAAAAGGAAGAAAAGGAGGCAAAGGAGAAGGAAGAAAGGGAGAAGAAGGAAAAAGAAGAAAAGGAGAAGAAGGAAAAGGAAGAAAAAGAGAAGAAGGAAAAGGAAAAAGATAAGTGAGTATATTATTCAGCACAACTTCTTCAAGGCACCTTTTCAAATACACTTTCGGATATTTCATTTACACTTTCTCTCTTTGTTTTCACAGGCCCAAAGAATTATTTGTCATTAATCCTGCTGGAGGTTTGTATTATAAGTGGCTGTTTGTCATCACAGTACCAGTCATGTACAACTGGACCATGATCATAGCCAGGTGACTTCCATAAATCACTGATTCTTCTTTAACAATACAATTTCCCTGCAGGTCTAATGTTCATATGATTCCATTAAGTGCTATTTATATCCTATCCCATATGAAACTGTCACAAATCATTGCAAATTTAGAAGAAATAGCCTTGTTCTTTCAAAAGCTGGTGCCACTTTCTTTGATTTAATATGAATACATTCCAGTAATTAATGCTATAGTTTGTGTTGAGACCAGTGAGCTTGGCACCACAACAGCTGCAGCAGTAGCACAAAGGTGCTGAACATTATTCATTTACTAAACACACTCATGGTGGTCTTCTTCTCCTGCCAACAGGGCATGCTTTGAGGAGCTGCAGCATAACTACCTCATTTACTGGGTTTTTCTGGACTATACCTCGGACCTATTCTACCTGTTTGACATGTTTTTCAGGACCAGAACAGGTGAACAAGCTGACCTGAGCCTCCCTGTCTGCAGAAAGGCTTTCAAAATCTGTTAAAGTATAAGTTTTTAAAAACAACACTCACATACCCACATGGAGACTGATTGAATTATCGGCAGCTGCTGCGTGTGAAAAGATCCTTAATGTGATTTTAATGGAACTGATGTTGTTCTATGCAAAAAAGCTTTCTAAAGCTCAGAAGCTAACATGAGGCTTCTGCAGTCTGATATAGACAAATTACGTGGGTATTTTAGAAAGTTCCACTGTTTTCAATTTAAAATTTATTAACATCCTTCCACTGCAGCTCTACAAGGAAACACTGTCTAAAGCAGAAATTCCGTATTAAAAAGACTGTAGCTTCAGGAAATACCCACTTCATTTGACTAATTTGCCTGTTGAGCCTGTATATATTGTAGCTTCCCTTGAACTTTCAAGATCAATTTATGTATCATTATACAATAGAGTTCTATAATAAGATTTAGATGTAGTTCCTGTGACTCTTAAGGAGAAGTGTTAAGGATGAAGAAAGCAGTCTCACACCCTGAGAGAAGAAGCTGCCCTGCAGATTTTGTCTGGTAACACTTTGAGTAAGGTCCCCGTAATAAGTGTTAATTAATAGGTAATAAGGCCCAAGTCCTTACAAGATGCTTATTAACATTTATGTTTATTTTTAGATGATAAGACATTTATAAGCACTTCTCAGGAACTTGTTAGAAGTTTATAGCTCAATTAAGAATGTTAATAAAAGGGGTTACAATGTTCCTGAGGTCTTATTTATCCAATCAATCAACAATAATTATAAAGTTAATAAATCAGAACAAGTTGAAATAATAATAATAACAATGAAAATAACCAATGTATGTAATGCAAACGCATCAAAATAAAACTAAACAGCATTACAAACACATTAACTGAGTTGAACTAACTTGCCTATTATGTCACTGTTAAATCTTTACTATGCTTTTTGTGGCTTTATCAAGATTAATATATATCTCATTATGCACTAATTAGGGGTTATCTATGCACTTATTATCAGTTAACAATGTTTTTTGCAGCTTCTGGATCTAAAGCAAGAACAATGCAGTCTTAGCTTCTTAACAAGTTTCACATGAGTGCTTATGAATGTCTTATAATCGAACAATAAACACAGTTTGTCACATTCATTTAGTTACCCTTTGTCCCCTAACATTTACACTGAAATCACCTTAAGGAAGGGATTTTTTTCACTGACAGCAAGAATGATTACAGCAACCAAAAATTTATAGTGCAAACTTATCCTTTAAGCAGTTCAAATACAACTCTTTGCATTCACCTGTCTTCCTTGTACTTGTTGTCTATAAATTTTCTACCATCTTGAATGCAGGTTACCTTGAGCAAGGCCTGCTGGTGAAAGATGAGAAGCTGCTAAGGGATCGCTACATCTCCAGCTTCCAGTTTCGTCTCGATTTTGTCTCCATGCTGCCCACTGACATCTTTTACCTGTATTTTGGCCTCGACTACCCAGAGATCCGCCTCAACAAGCTGCTGAGAATCGGCCGCATGATGGAGTTCTTCACGAAGACGGAGACTAAAACCAACTACCCTAACATTTTCCGCATTGGAAACCTGATCATGTACATCCTCATTATCATCCACTGGAATGCTTGCTTCTTCTTCTCTTTCTCTAAATTCATTGGTTTTGGTGCTGATGATTGGGTTTACCCGGCTCTGGATGATCCTGATGAACCAGAGTTTGGACAGCCCATGAGGAAGTATTCATTCAGCCTCTACTGGTCCACACTGACCCTGACGACCATCGGAGAAACTCCACCACCAGCCCTGGACTCAGAGTTTCTCTTCCATGTGGTTGACTTTTTGGTCGGGGTCTTGGTTTTTGCCACTATCGTAGGAAACATCGCCACCATGATCTCCAATATGAACGCTGCCCAAGCTCAGTTTCAGGCTCGGATTGACAACATTAAGCAGTACATGCAGGTAGATGGACCTCCTTTTAAAAAAGTTGGACCAAAAAAGAGCAAAATCATCTGTTCTTTGATAATATTTTGAATGCTTTTCCTTTCATTCACAGGTCCGTAAGGTCAGCAAGGATCTGGAATTGCGAGTCATCAAGTGGTTTGATTACTTGTGGAATAATGGCAAGGCACAGGATGAAAGAGAGGTGCTTCGGTATCTTCCAGACAAGCTAAAGGCTGAGATTGCCATCCAAGTCCACATGGAAACGCTGAAGAAAGTTCGCATTTTTGCCGACTGCGAGGCGGGCCTGCTGATTGAGCTGGTGCTCAAGCTGCGGCCGCAGGTTTTCAGCCCTGGAGACTATATCTGCAAAAAGGGCGACATTGGTCGTGAAATGTACATCATCAAAGATGGAAAACTCGCAGTTGTCGCTGATGATGGTGTCACACAGTTCGTTGTGCTGGGTAGTGGCAGCTATTTTGGTGAGATCAGTATCCTTAATATTAAAGGCAGCAAAGCAGGCAACCGGCGAACAGCAACATCCGCAGCATTGGATACTCAGACCTCTTCTGCCTGTCCAAGGATGACCTCATGGAGTCACTGGTGGAGTATCCGGATGCCAAAGGCATGTTGGAAGACAAAGGCCGGCAGATCCTGATGAAAGATGGTCTGATAGACTTGGACCCAGCGAACATCATGCCTGAGGCCAAGGAGCTGGAGGATAAGGTCAACAAATTGTACAACGCAATGGAGCTGATGCAATACAAACTGAAGAGGATTCTTGGAAATTACAAGAATAGCGACAAGGCTCTCAGACATCGCATCAAAGATCTGGAGCACCTGACAGGAGAGGAGGTTGAAGATGAGGATGATGAGGAAGAAGAGGTGAAAAAGGAAGTGAAAGAGGCGGAAGGGGAGAAAAAGGAGGGAGAGGAAAAAGGTGAAGAGACAAAAGATGAAGAAGGAAAGGGTGAAGAGGCAAAAGAAGAAGAGGAGAAAAAAGATGAGGAGGCTACAGAGGAAGAGAAAAAATAAAACATAGTTTCTGTAAAACACCAAGTACTAACTAATTAGTCACACTAGAATGTTTCTTCCTTACTGGACTTGCTTCTTAAATGACTCACAGATCAAAATATAACAAATGCTAGACACTGGCTGAAAACACCAAATGGAACTGGTCTTCAAAAGGTATTGATTATATATATATATATATTATAATTATATTATATTATATTTATTTATTATATTAATTCAATGGACACAAAATGCCAATGACAATA
The DNA here is from genome assembly GCA_034769285.1 of Lutjanus argentimaculatus. Lineage (NCBI taxonomy): Eukaryota > Metazoa > Chordata > Actinopteri > Lutjaniformes > Lutjanidae > Lutjanus > Lutjanus argentimaculatus. Next base: position 10,865,211 of record JAWZSL010000026.1, read on the forward strand.
TTGACATTCAATGCAAATAAAATATTGGCTTCAGTTGTCCTATTCATTGAGATTTTCATGACTGTGCACAGAGAGTCACATAGAAAACTCTCTGCTATTCCCTGCAGTGTACACTGCTGTCCACATGAGGATAGTAAATAGCAAGAATTTACAGGTAATCACATGGCTTACAGTAGCTCTGCAGTGTGTGTTACAAGTCGTACAAATAGGAAGCTGGGACTGAAGCACTCTTTGCACAAGAGGTTATGTTAGCCAATATCTGGGGAAAAGGGTGATGAAAGCAGAAGATTTATGGCAAGGCAAACTATTTCTCTAGCACACTTTGCTCACTGCTACAGAAGTATTTTACAGGTTAGATACATTTAAAAGGAAGACAGGATGAAAAAAAACAGCAAGGAGACAAAATTTTCCTGCCCTTAAAATCCTTTAAAAGATTAAAGGAAGTGAGACATGTGACTGCTGATAAAACAGGAGAGTTTGAGAAATCCTACATCAGAGCAGAGACGATGAGATGACTCTGATGTCGCACAAGTGATGATCCTCTCTGATCAGTCAGTGGTCTACAGTGTTATCAGTTCATCTCTTCATATTGGCACAGCTCACTTGATACCAAAAAAAGTTCCAGGTACCAAAACATCCACAACTTTTGCCAAAGGAAAATCAGAACACAATGGTTGCAAGCAAGTCAAGCTGAGCCAAGCTGAATGAACCAAAATGTAGCTTCACCATGTTTTGTGTTGACCCAAGTAACAATCAACATACCTGGGTCTTGAGACCTGACAACATTTTTAGAAGGTTAATACATAGAAAGCATGTCAGACATATAATTTGTTATTGTCCAGTACTGTGTGATTTGTAGACCAGTGGCAGTATTTTGTCGGTACCTTTGACTAACTGGTAACCAATGTAGAGACTTGAGAATGGGTTTGATTTCTTTGTTTTGGTTTGAAGTAATACAAATGCTGGACTTGGGGAGTAACAGATTACATGTAAGAGGATTTTGTAATCTGGATACAAAAAAGGTAACTGTATTCCATAACAGTTACAGATAAAGACAACAAGGATTATGTGGATTATTAGCAGGATTACAATTAAAATGAAATGAAATGAATTCATTATCATGGCCTCTAGTGAAAAAAACTTCACTGGGTGGAAATTTTGTCATTTTTTGTCTTTAAATCAATCAGTAAATACATTGTGCACAACAAACACAGCTGGACAAATTATTAAACCTAACAACAAACATAAAACACACAATGATTAATGTTTATTTATCAACTAACATTTTTTGTCTATCTCTATTTTGATAATCAATGAATCATTTTGAGTCATTTTTTAATTTAAAAAAAAGTAAAAATTCTCTGATTTCAGCATGTGAAATGTGTGTTTTTTAACTCCTCTCTGACAGTAAACTGAATTTCTTTTGAGTTGTGGACAAAACAAGACATTTGAGGACACTATCTTGAGCTTTAATGAACATTTTTCACCATTTTCTTACCTTAAATGGACAAAGCAACTAATCAATTAATTGAGAAAATAAACTACTAATTAATTGATGATTTTAAAAAATCGTCACTTGCAGCCCTGAAAATACTATCTCAGGCTAAACACTTTCACCATATTTCACACTGAGGTAATTCAAAAGCAATTAAAGTACTCAAGTTACATTACTTTAATATCGTGATACTTGGCTTACGTTACTGACTACATTTTTAAATAGGTGATTAGAAACTGAATTGTAATATGTTTTTAAAGTAACCCTCCAAACTCTGGCAATTGCTTTTTGGACAAGTTGGTGTTGCTGAGGAGATTTGTTTTGGTCAATCTGAGAAAAGACTGTCATAATAACCATTTTGGTTTGTCATCCTTTAACATAAAGTAGTGTCTGTTTGTGACCCTTCATTCCCCATCAGTGAGTTTTCCCTCTCAGGTTGTTGTTGGAAAGAATTTTAAGAGGCCTGAAAAGGTAAGTATCCAGTATTTCACGAGAAAAAAGCAAGCTCAGAAAAAAGTAAAATTTCTATACACAGGATTTTAAGATTGTCTCATGTTTTCCTTTCAACAGTGGACACATGCTGTGCTCAACTGCATACATGTTAAATTTCACACCCTCAGGGAGGCAGAAATGGCTCCCACAGTGAGCACTGTGGACAGAACAATCACCAAATATCAGCGCGCACACATCTACTACAAGATACCTCCTAACTTTATCATGTAGCAAATATGTCATGTGAACAAAGAAATTGCTCTCAAACTATCTTAAAGTTCAGCCAGAAAATGCGAACAGTTTTTTTACAGTTCCTGAGCCCATTCCAAGTTTCAATCTGTTTTCACCCCAAACTACATTACTTCTGCAGTGAAAATAGCTGTATTTGAAAAAGAACTGGACAATTACTTGAGTGACTTTCTTTTCTCCTCAATTGAACCTAGAGGCTGAAAATGTCTAAAATTCACAGTCATTCAGAAAAAAAGAAGACAGCTATTGGGAAATTACACAGTTGCCTGGTGTCTGGTTTTGAGCTAGAGCGCTAAAAGAAATGAAGATAAAAGATCTGACTTCTTAACTGAAAAGAGTTTCTACTTCAGGCATTCAGTCAGTAAGTGGAAAGATAGAAACTACTGGACATGTTGGAGTTTACTATTTAAATTTCTCTGTCTACATTTGGCACACTGCTTTACATCACTAAACATGTTTGAAGGAAACATTTTCACATCAAAAGCGCAAAAATCTTCCTCACTTGCCAGTACTTTATACATATATACATCACTGCCACACATCACCTGTGAACAGAATCAAACTGTTTATGCTCAAAGCCAAACACCTGAGGGAAGAAAAAATAAACTCTACACACTCACTCCCTCCTCGAAATAACAGTGTGAGAACACCCGAGCATGTGACTATTAATCATCTTTTGTGTTTGTCTCTCAGCACCGATGGCACCAGCACAGACTAACATTCACAAGCTCTAATGCATTAATCAAGTCATTGATAAAGCCAAACCGAGAAGAAAAGCAACCAATTTGTGATAACTGGTATGGCTGAATGAGTCAGGCAGAGATGGGGATTTTCTTGGAGGAGCTGCTGGTCACCTTCTAAACCACTCGAATGTGCCACTTAAGGATGAATCTGTTTGTCAGCATGTGTTTTGTGAGTATTGTCATCCATTCTATAGGACAAACATGTCAAAGTGATTTTTATGTCCTGGTGTGTAAATCTAGTACTTGTAAAAATCGATCTTCAGAGACCCCACAGGACCTGTGCACACTGTGGGTCAATTAGTTTGTGGTTGAGCTGCAACTAACCACTATTCTCATTATTATTTATCATGTTGACAGTTTTTCCATTTATGGATTTAACGTTAAAGTGAAACAGTGAAAAATGTCCATCACATTTTCCCAGAGCCAAATGTAGCATCTTTAAAGTAGCAATAGACAAGTTTTGTTTTTGTTTTGTTTTGTTTTGTTTTTTTTTTGTTTTTTTTCTGCTTTAACTCATCACTCTGAAGTAAATGTTTATTGCACAACGTAATGGCTATAGAATAATATCTGCATTCAGATTAGTTCCCTATACACCTCACTTTCACTATGCAATTCTGTCTGGCACTGGGAGCAATCTCCGTTAAGATTAAGGCTTGATTTACAGCACAAAGGACATTTAAGTTGGATTGAGTATACACTACCTGAATAAACTTGTCTTCTGATTCCTAGAAGGCTTTATTCCCATTACCTAAAAGAGCATAAGAGACTAATGTTATTGAAAGACATCCAGTCACACTGGCACTGAGGACAGTGTATTTTCTGTATGTTCATTTTCATAAGAACAAGTTGATCAGTCTACTCAAAGTGACTCATTAATTTGTTAGCTTTTCTCAACACATACTAAAGAATTTCTATCTGCTTTCATTTTTCCATTATAGAATAAATAAGTGAATAATCTCAGGTTTCCTCTAATGTTTTCCTCTACTCCACCCTCTCCCTGACACCAACTCCTACTGCAGCTACTTGTTTACATGAAGCAATACACTAAAATTATGACAACTGTCACTTTACCTTTTCAGTGAAGATCCTTTCATGGAAATATGGAGGTGACAGTGATATAAAACTTGACAAGCAACGTTTCTGGTGTGCATTCTGGAGTCCGATTCCATGTAAAACTATGATCTTTTCCTAACCTGTGCTGGGAGTGCTTAAAGTACAACCATATAAAAAATGCTGTAGTCATGCTGCATAATAATGCTGTAATCAGATATTGGATTGTAAGATTGGATATTTTTGCATAAAACAAATGTTGTCAGCAAATATTTCACTAATATGTTTAGTATCAAGGCTCTGCCACTTGGCAGATACATTAATTGACAATATTTCCTTATTATGTTAACAGAAAACAATCCTGCTGGCTTCATGTTTCCTTCAAAATGTTTTTGTTGTTGCAAATTACTCGTATATAAACTTAATATCTAGGAGACAATGTTGCCCGTAAGGTTTTTAGTGACTTGTTAGTTTTTAGTTGTTTTGGGACTACATTGAGCTAATCCCTGCATATTTATATTGATGCTGGTAAATGTAAATGTTTATTAATATGCACTACAGAAAACTGACGTTTTTTGGTAGCTGAGATACTTAAAGAAACTGCCACTGAATGACAACACAACATGCAGACCTACATGCTGCTGCAAACAAGAAGACAGACTGAGCCGGGCCTGGACCAGGTCTCTTGTCAGTTCAGGTTTGGCCTGATAGGAGGCTGAAGTCCCACCCCCACAACACCAGATGAGAACGAAGATTTCAACATGCACTGTCCACTATATATAAACAAAAAAAATGCAATCAAACCCAGTGCCCTGTGTCAAAATTTACTCATTTGAGTTAAACCAAATCACAACAAGCAGGGGCCTTGTCCCTGGGTCATTTAGCATGTTAATTTCTTTGTACTGTATCTTGACTTTAGGTCCAGTTGTTACAGATATGGCTTTGTTATGATTAGTGTCATATTCCTTTGTTTCATAAATATGTATAGCATGTAATTACATATGTACATGTATGTTAATATTAAATGTCAGTGGATTTAATTTAATTGCATTTTAAATTGTAGATCTTGCTCATACTGTATTGCAACAGGTTTCCTCTTTTGCCCATCACCAGGTCTGATCCTTTAAATCCTTTGCTTTTACCTGGACTGTCCAGCATACTGCATGATATAAATATTAATGTCACATTTTCTGTGTTGTCATGAACTCAATTGCCTAAGCCAATGAAAATGTCTAAGCAGACCAGGCACAGTGAAGCGAAGGAGCGCATGTCATTTATCCTGAGGAAATTGCTGCCTAATAGGCTTATTTCCAAGAGGAGATGTTTCTCTGTGGGATTCGAAGCCTGGGGGTCTTCACTGTATTGAACAAAGCACAAACAATCATCAAAAGAAGAGGAAAATGGTTATATTTTACATTAGCTATGGTTAAAGACAGTACTGTAGCTGCACACTAAAGTTGTTTACTTATTGTTCACTGTTTACCGAATAAATCCACAGCGTTGATGTTGATAAAGTGTCATGAGTATATACTTTCATTTTCAATGTGAGTGAAATGCCTTTCTAAACCAGGTGAGTGCTTTAATGTTCTGCAAATATTACAGGGACTATTTTCAGCTGCAGATTACTAGGCTACGCATTTGGTACTCAGTGTATTTACACCAGCAGGACAGTGTATGTGGGATTGAGCTAAAAATAAACTACAGTTTGTGTCTTCATTATAATAAGACTCATCAAACCCAGTGCAACACTGCAGTTTTTATGTGTTATTTTAAAATTGTCTTTGGACATCTTTTTATGGCATTTGCTGACAATAAGAAAAACAGTTATCCTTGAACCCTTCAGCCACTGGGAATGCAAATATGAATCTGGTGTGGAGAAGCTGATGCTCACTGATTGGTGTCAGTATCAAAGTACAGTTTGTACATATGAAGGGGACATACTTACAGAAACCCTGCATTAATGACAGGGGAACCACATTACTGTTTCCATATGCTGCTGATATATATAGTATTTATGCATTTAGCTTGTCATTATAATTAGGATCATTGTCAGTAGCAGTAGTGCTTTATTTTTGTGAGAGTAGTAGTTGATATTCACAGATAATTGTAGTCCAGCGAGTTTCCTTGAGGCTCTACATGACAGTCTTAAGTCTTGTCCTGCTTGCACATGCAGCAGGTGTATCTTAAGAGCAGGGATGCTCAAACCTTTTCACTTGAAGGGCCAAAAATGAAACTTTGTGGGCCATAGGCTAAAAGCAAACTCCTATTGTATCATACTGTTAAAGGCACTACAAGGAACTTTAATATTGTGTTGATTCTGGAGGCAACCTGTGGATAAAAGCGATAGTGTTCCCACCATAATAACCAAAGTATAATTTCAGAAATGTAATAATCTAAAGAAAAAATCTCTTCCTGCCTCTCCTTAACTGGCTAATGTACTATTCAATGTAATTTTGCTTGGTAAAATGTAAACACAGACTTGGTTCATCTGATTTCATGGAGAAACTGACTCAGAGTTAACTTATATAGGTCATAAAGAGGCACCGGTAATAAAGTGAGACTGCTTAATGACCAGTTCAAAATCCCTTGTAGTAGCTTTAAGATGCAAATAACCAGCTCATCATCAAGCCCCTGCTGAGGTACATCGTAAGCTGTGAACTGTCTTTTGCCGTGGTGCACACATTGATTGATAACCAATATGACAACAAAGGAAGCTATGCCTACTAAAGATCATCTGCTAATCTATTTAAGAGTCCAGACAAGACCTTGTGATAGTTCCAATGAATATGTAAACTATAGCCAACAAAATGTATGAATCGGTACATATAAGCCACAGTCTGAGACTTCTTGAAAGGCCTGCATAAATGATATAGCTAAATGCTATACAAAGGGTCTAATACAAATTTGTTGTTGTCACACAAGAGGCGCCTGTAGCAGCATATCCACATTAATTGCAGTGTGTGTGCATGCGTGTATGTGTATGTGGTCTATGTCAGTACTGTGATTCACAAATTGGATTAGTATTATGGAGAGGTCCTGTATTTCATTAGGCTGCCATCATGATTAGACAGATTAAATGACAACATTCTCATGATGCACAGACACGTTGTTTTAAATATTAATTTGTCATGAAGTTAATTTTAAACCAAGAACGTAATTTGTGCAAGTAGCCTAGATGTGAACTATACTGCAAATGTCCATTTGAAAAGCATAATGTTGGCCTAAAATTGTGACAGGATGAATGGAGCGCATCGCTAAGGGGCAGCTTACAAGAGGTTCAGACCACCCTCTGAAGGTATAACTTTGAGAAGGTATACCTTAGCTAAGGAAGACTCTGGGAAACAGCCTGTAAGCTTAAGGTACAACTTAAGATGCACATAGCGCAAAGGAGGCTCTGGGAAATGGGCCCTGTTCATTTGAATCAGGTGTGTTGGATCAGGCAAACACCTTAAACATGCAGGGCAGTGAGCCCTGAGGACCAGGATTGGGAAACTGCCTTAAGTGATATACTTCATTGACTAATGTTACTTATGAATTATGTATTAAGGATCTTTTAGTTATATTCCATCTAAGTGAGCCTTTTAATCTGCCAGTGCACCTTGCATTGTGCATCCTCCTTCCTGACATAACTGCAAACTTGCACACTGCAAACTACACTGCTACATGCGAACATGTCTCTCCAGTAATCTAACAAAATAATATCTGTACAGACCTGTTCACACACAACCAGTTTACAATTTGGTGTCCTTGGGAGTTTAATTTCACCAATAAATCCTGCTTTACATTGACGTCTCGACCAAGTGTCCAGCTTTTATATACCGTCTTTACTTAGTGTGTTTCCCCATCGGTTCTAAATAAGCTACATATATAAATGTCAGGAAACCTGAATCCTGATCACATGGTAATGTTCATGGTTCACTGTGTCTTTGGTAGGTTGTAAAGATCATTGTTGAGTCAACTGCCTTTAATTAGAGCTGATTATCATTTGTCTTGCTCTTATTTATGCAGATTCCCTGTATAAGGCAGCCATGTTGCAGGATGTTTTGCCACTCAGTTTGACTGAGGGGGCGTGTTTAGGTGGGCAAGTGACATCGGTGCATACCCTCCATAGAGAAAAACAGAAATGTGGCTGGAGAAGATGGAAAGGGAGACAAAATATCAGAATTTGAAGCAAGACACATGAACAAGACACGAATGATAATAAAGGCGCAGACTTCAAAGGATTAAGAGATAAACAACACAGTGCTTTATATTATAATTAGGAATGTTATGTGGCAGCTGCTGTTTAACCTTTAAGGTAGAAAGACTTGACACTTCCTTAATTAAAAGAGGTAGTTTAGTCAATTTTATTAAATCCATGGTATCAGAAAGGAATCTTAATCTGTTTAGTTCAATCTGTGTAAGATTCAAGTTTGCTTCACTGCTCTGTATTTGGTAGTTATTGTGCAACTAGATGTTACCATTATCCCCACTTCCATACTGGACAACGCTGCACCTCAAGCATTTTTTGTTTTGCCATTTTTGGAGATTTGAAGCGACAGCAACAGCAGCATTTAACTAAAAATGGTAGGACTTAGCAATTGAATCAATGATTATATATGTGTACGAATATAACACCTGGGCACTGAAAGGAGCCACTTTACAAAAGAACATTTTAGAATATTTCTTTTATTCTGGTACTGCTACTTTAACTTGAGTAGAGGCTCTAATCTGAAGACTTTTTCCACAGCTCTATCTCAGAGGGTATTAAGATGCTTGGCAACATATTGTCCTTTTGGTTCTTAAAACCAGGAGCAACAACTAGCTCATGAATGCTGCCTGTCATCCATTTAATGGAGCTGTATTGACAAATACTGCCAATACTCTGTCGAGCGCTCTTCCCCTGGTCTCATAGGTCATAAAACACTAATGTGGCATGTGGGTAATGCAAGTATAACTCTGGTGTGTGTGGTGAAAGTGATGCCAACTGACTTACTTACTTTTATGAGAGTAGCCATTGATATTTACAGATAATTGCCATACAATGAGTTTCCTCTGGGATCCACATAACAGTTGACTTCAGTCTTGTCCTGCTTGCACATGCAGGAGATGTATCTTCAGACAAACAAAAGGTCAGTCCTCTGCTCATAGAATATATTAACACTACTGATTTTAAGTGAGGATGCATTAACAAAATTGTTCTGACTCTCTGAATTTGTGTCAAAATATGTTGTAGTGGAACAAACATGCCCTCTGATAACCTTTAATTGATTAGTGTGTGACAGACTGTCAGATGGTCAATAGTCTAACACACTCTGAATACAAGAACTTAAGTACAATAAAGTACAAAGTAAAGCTCTCACATAATGTTCTCCTTAGGAACATAATGTTTAGTTGTTAATGTCTGAGGTGAGGACTAATTTAAAAAATAAATGTGGAGCAATGCTCTTTCATTAGCAAATAAATTGCTGTCCCTGGTTACATTTTGAATTGATCAAAGCAAATAGCCTGGAGCTTTGACACGAGGTCTGACACACCACAGAGGCAGCTGTGAAAAGAGCTGCAGCTGAAGCTATGTAACAGCTGCCCTGATATTTTCACAAGAAATATGCAATGAGAGACGTGCAAAAATGACATTTCATGTCAAAAAATTTAATTACCCAACGACAATCGAGCCTCTGCTATGCAACACGCACATAACAATGAGCCCACAGCAGCTCATTAAGCAGGCAGTCAGAACAGACGGGGTCAAGACTGAACTCTGAAAATAAGCATCACATGCAAATGACGCATTTTTAACCTTAGATCTTTTGTCTTGGTCACTCTGTTCTTTGACAGCTTTTACAGTAAATCATATGTTGCTTTAACATGTACACAATGAGCCTAATGGGGCCCAAAAGGTGTTTTTGTGTCATGCATTTGATAGTTGAACTTTTAATTTAAGCCCTCAATCGCAAATCAACATTGTCTTCCATCCCTTTCCAAATTCTAATTTCATGGATGTTCTCTTCGTCTTGTGTGTTAGAATGCATATAAATAACCACAACGTCTGCTGTGGAGAGAGGTCTGGCCACGCGAGAATACAACATCCGTGGTTCAATTCTGACGGGTGACCTTTGTTGTGTGTCATCCTCCTCTCATGTTTCCTGTCTGTCTCTGCTGTCTGTTGGTAAAGGCTAATAAAATGCTAGAGCTAGAAAATGTTTTAATTTTCTTATTTGTTATCTCTATCAGGTTTAGGTCGTGTTCGTTCCCTGTGAGTGTGTGTGTGTGTGTGTAAGTGACCAACAGGGCTCATGCTGCTCTCCGTTCTGTCCACAGCTGATTGAGCATACTACTGGACCCATCAGTCTGATATTTTTTGTGCATGTTTATGACTGTATGCTCAGTGATACACCTTGAAAAACCTAGTTTATTGACTGCTCTGTTTTATACCAACTGCTGACTCCTCACTCCTCTTAACCAGCTGGTCAAGTCATCAACAACTGCAAGGCTTAAAACAAGGCTTACCTACCGGTCTGTTGCAGGTCACATTTTTCCTTTGTCATTGCTCAAAAGCTGTGTCACTCCCAACCTGTCACAAATTGATGATTTGTCACTGTTCCTCAGCAATTCGCTTCAGTCGTGCACAGTACCTGTTAGCTGCTGATATCGTTGCATTGGACTCCAGTGACTTCAATGTAAACCCTTCCATGGCTATATTAGACACTCTGAGCTGCTGATATGGTATAAAGAGGGAGAAAGTCCCCATAGGAAGGAAGTGAGTGGATGGATGGTGGAAACAAACACTGGACTTTCACCCAGGAGACTGGGGTTTATGTCCCATGTGAAACTAAAATATTATTAAAAGTTGTAAGGCACATTACATTACATGTGTCACATGGCTTTTGTCAGGTGCCTTAACCTAACCAAGTAGTTTTGTGTGCCTAAAACTAAAAGAGTGGTCCTTGTGCCTAAACGCAACCAAGTACTTTCTGTGCCTAAGCATAACCATGTAGATTTTTGTGCCCAAGTGTAAACAAGTAGATTTTTGTGCCTAAACCTAAACAAATAGTTCATGTGTCTAAACCCAACCAAGTTGTTTTTGTGCTAAGCCTAACCAAGTAGACATATGATGAGTTGCGATGAAAACGAGTTGGGGAAACATTCATACATACAACTAGAGTATGTAAAGATTAATTCCATACCCAGTATGTTATGATCTACTAAAGTCTGGCACAATAGATGATGAATAAATTCCTGTTTTATTAGCTTGGCTGTCTACTATGCATCGGCACAGTTGCCATATTGGAGCGTAAAAAAATGAGAGATGCAGACTTTATTACAAAACTGACTGTAACTTGCTTGATTCTGAACCAATTTTCATGGAAATTGATTTGTTATAAAATTGAACATGATACTGGTTACTTGTTGGAATTAAACTCAGTTACTGAGGGTAATCTAATCAGCTCTATACTAAACATTAACCTTATGAAAAGCCATAACTTCCACTGGGATGTGCAGGCTCCAACCTATGAATAGGCAACGTCGAGTGTAAATTATTTAGAATTAGAATTTCATCTTTTCTAAGTATCTCCAAAAATGTAGATTTCTATATCCATAATATTGTTATAAAGCCACGTGGTTGCTTATTATTAAGTTATTAAGTTTATTCAGAGTAAGGCTCACCCAGGATGCTTGGTTACAATACCATCATACTATTCTATGCCATTTAACGAAAACTGAGACTTCACTATAAAAAAAACTTTGTTTAAAAAAATCTTTGCTAGGTGCATCTGGCGGTCATGGTGGCATTGCAGTAGGTGCTTCACCATCTGTTTCCTGACAGAGATCTGTTCGACTGAGTGCACCCTTCTAGTTTTAGGCTTAAATTGCTTACATTACTGCCTGAGGTTTATTAAATGTCAACTTCAGAGCAATCTCATGCTAGAGAAAAATAGAAACATTTTTAATGCAACCTTTCTGACAGCTTTTCAAAATTGACCAGATGTCGACTTGTTGGCATCTAATTGTAAACAACAGTATTCTGTCAATCTCAAGTAATGAAAAAAAAAATTTTTCTTCCTTTGGTTATGTGCAGCATTTATGAAACTTCCTCGAACATATCTCCACAGTATTCCTCAGAGAGTTGAAGTTAATATTTTCAGCAGGACACTTTAAATTTTGAAATACACTTGCTGTGACAGCATGTTACTGCTACTATCACATATCATATTGAGCTACAGTGTTGGTCCGCTGATCCACTGAAAGGGTCTAAAGGCTCAAAAGTTCAGGACCTACAAAAACGCAATGATTCTTTTTTCAGGTGATTATATCCTAATGAAAACAGATGTATGAATATTATATTCAATTCCTGCCATATTATGCCAATAAATCATTGTAAATCTTACACACTGGAGATTTAAATTTTGTCTCATAAATCTGTTACCTACCAAAACCAAACAAGAATTAAAAAGAAATTACTTACATGCAGTAATTCTGCAAACCTGATTTTCCTTTTAGAGCAAATGTAACTTCCCACTGGTTCATCCCTGCCTGTATCACACATGGCCGCATGCATCCTTTCAATTACAACGTAATGGCAGGACTTCCACTGCTCTTTAACAAAGGTCGCTCAGATCGTGCAACAAACAACTAGAGAGAACCCCTCAGGGTCTTTAATAGTGATCAAAGACGCAAGTGAAAGCCATAGACATGAGGTCGATGCCTTCTGTCAGTAGTTACGTCAATCCAAACGGCATCCTATTGTCTGCTGCTTTTCTCTCTAATTGAGTTTTTTCCCCTTTTCACCCAATGCAAAAACGGTTACTGGGGAAAATACAGTTATTATTCCTTATATTGAGGTCTTTATAAATAATTGTTTTCTTACTGTAGACACACGACAAAATGCAACAGGTGACATCAAACTGAAGCTGAACCAAATTCTTAACAGTGACCTCTGCCTAATGTTAATATTCCAACACTGTCTCCTAGAAATTATGTTTGTTTATTACCAGATTGTTTGCCTAATTATTTTGTGATGACAACATAGTTACTGCCTAAATCATGCTCACTGACAACATTTCTTTGAAACATCAGACAATGAACTGGATGCACAAGGAGGTGGTTGGGGTGGATGGCTGATATACAAAGTGCAGGATGTTAAAAACACAATCCGAGGTTCACGTCCAGACTCCTGCATCAGAAGTGGTTTGGTTAAGAAAGGAAATATCATGATTTTTGGTGGGTTTAGGCAATAAAAACACTTTGGTTAGGGTTAGGGAAAGATCGTGATTTGGGGTAAGTTTAAGCACTCAAAGCATTTTGGTTAGGGTTTGGGTAAGACTGTGATTTTGGGTATAGGTTAGGGTACTGGTAAGGTTAGGGGCAAGCAGAAAATGCTAAGGCAACAAGTTTCTCCATGAGGTAACTTTAGAGGGGGTTAATTGTGTCCTTTAAGGAGTGTAGCATAGAGAATAAACAAAAATAAAATTAGGAGGTTTTAATAACCATGGAGAAGGAAAAATGAACATATGAGCTGGAAAAGGTGTGTGATAATAGAAACTTTTTGCATGAGAATGACTGTAGGCTAGAAGAATATTAATCCAGAGGCCAGGCAGCAGAGACAGATTTATGTATTTTTAAGTTAGACAATAAAATATGTTTAGTTAGGGTTCAGGAAAGCTTGTTATTTAGGGTAAGTTTAGGCAATAATGTCACTTTGGTTATGGCTAGAGTTAAGGAAAGATCATGCTTTTTGGTAACTTTAGGCAACAAAACCACCTTGGTTAGGGAAAGATCATGATTTGGGGTAATATAAGCAGTAAAACCACTTTGATTAAGGAAAGCTTGTGATTTTTTTGGCAAGTTTAGGCAATAAAACTGTCATAGATTTTACTGTTGATACACCCTAATGCAGGACACAGACAGGGAAGTGGTGCATGGAAAATTATTTATTGCTCAAAGGACGAAGGTGGATCCTGGTGGCGAAGGCAGAGGTCAGTGAGCTGGTGGCAGGGAAACGAGGCAAGGTTGGCGGGTACTGGCTGGAGAGTGAGGCTAGGAGGTGAACAGGCAGGCAGGTGGGTTGGCAGGCTGTGATTCTGAGGCACAGGGGAAGAACATAAAGTAAATTAATATCCAAAATACAAGGGCCTGAAGCATCACTCATTTGCTGAAACAATGATCTTAGTAAGGACTAGCAAGAAGAACCCCCAAAGTTTAGCTAGGAGATGGGGGGGCAACAATAAATATTATACTGGGGGAAAAAGAGAACCAAAAAAAGAAATTGAAAGATAGTTTAGCAAGTTTTTATTCACCAAAATAAGCCGTAAGAGGAAAGCTCATGATTAAGGGTGAGTTTTATCAATAAAAGCACTTTGGGTTAAGGAAAGATCATGATTTTGGTTTAGGCAATAAAAGGACTTTGGTTAAGGTGAGAGAAAGATTGTCATTTTGGTTAAATATTAATGAATAAATCCCATTTATTGCATCACTCTATTACATTTTACTAATAACTTCAATCTCAACATTTTTGAGACTTACCAGGTGTGTTAATTAACATTTCCTCATTATTTTAATGGAAAGCATATTTTGGTAGGCAATACGTTTCTCTCAAAACGTATGCTGTTGTAAATTGGTTGTATATATATGAAATTTCTAAGAGATGGGGCCACACTATTCATATAAATATACATGAATTCACATGAGCTCAATCACTGAATATGTATGCTCTATTTTCATACTGCTGTTATTAGACTGAGGCTCCATCATGACACTTTTGGCAGTATTTACATATCCTCAGGGACAAAACTACAAAATTGTCAGAGTCTCATATGAATTTCAATCAGCATTAACATGCAGGATTGCAAAGCAGAACAAGAAACTCATTTGATATACTGTATGTAGGCTGGGTCTAACTCATAAAGTGCCTTCTTTGAAATGACTACAACATCAATCACTGAACAACATCCATGATTCAGTGATTTATTAATATGGGTAATTTAAGTTTTGTTCCTGCACCATACAACCCCACATAACTTTATTGTTGCTTTACTGGTCTACAGACTTTATGTTTTTTTGTTACCTTGTGCAGTTTTTTTCTGTATCTGTATATGTATGTAATGCTATGAATCATTTATGATACATTTCTGGAAGTGTGAATTGGAACAAGTGGCCTTGCTTTGTTGTGCTACAGAATGCATCACAAGTGATACCTACAATAGACTGAAAACCCTGCATTTCTCTGCAGTGTAGTCTAGCGCAGTGAAATGAAAATATGCAATGACTTCTCTCTGAAATTTTAAATGTAGTATTACTGCTGATTCTGCATGTCAACTCATTTTTTTTATCTTAGAGTGCTGAAATAAAATTATTCCAAATTCAAACATAAGTGAAGAAAATCCAACTGGAGCCTCATATTTAAATCATATTACGGCTAGGGATGTGTTTCAAGGAACTAAATGACTCTGGGCTCCTGCTTCCTGCCACCGTACAGTGAGAAACACAGTTGTCTGTTGAAAAGCTTTAGTGGATTGATTGGATTTGATCGGCCATGGAAGGCATGTAAATGTACCCGTGTGGAGGTTACCATAGCACTAACGGCCATGTAAGCAAATGAAGGAGGTTTATCCGATGTGAACAGCTGGGTGTCTAGAGGGGACTTCAGCCGGTTAGTTGTGAATGTTGATGTGACAGAAAAGGGGAAAGTCGCGTTCACTCTACCAACACAGTGATACATCACTGAGCATTTTTCTCTGGTGTGGTGAGGATGATTTAAGGCCTAATAAAAGCAGCATTAACACAGTTTAAAAAGATGAGTCACACAAAATTGGACAGTAGTGGGAAATTCAACAGGAGGTGACACTGTATGAAGTGTATGAAGTAAGGTAGTTATGACAGGCCCCAATGCAGGCTATTATGACGGTCCCTAACGCACACTAGTTGCACAGTAGCTGCTGTCCTAAAGTTACCTGCTGCGTGGTTGTTGGCACATCACTAATGCAGTGTTGATGCTGATACCAGCCGAACTGCTGCATTGCTGCTAGGAGAGGAGTCATCTCAGCTTGTCAGTTTTAATTGATTTTGTGCCTAATTATCCTTGTCAAATGATCAAATAAAGTCTCTGGACAATGTGAGTCAAAAATAGATATTATCCCAACAATCGTCATTGCAAATCTGTATAAGACAACACGCCTGTGGCACCATCTTTCCTCGATCTAAAGCCACATGATTCAAAGCACAAGGTGCAAGGGTTTTAGTTTATTCAAAGGGTATCCAAATCTACCTTTGCTATCTTGCACCATTAATGCACAGGGGTACCCTGCGACGTCCCACCCCATGCACCCGTGGCACACAGCAGGATAACCTTATTAGCTGTGCTCAGGTGCATTGATTATTCATGGGTGTACTTTGGATGTAACATGCAGCAAACTAATCAGAAAGTCAGCTCTCATCACCTTTAAGAAGCGGGTGCACCCAGAGCCCAAGTGTTGACAGCATGAAGGTGGAATTATCGAGAGGAAACAAAGAGAACAGATTTGCAAGTGAGGAGATAGATTTCCTTATGCATGGGTTATCCAACGGTATACAGCCAGCATCAGGCTCTGACAAGAAGTCCACATGCCTTCTCTCTCCACAGGTCGGGCCAGTCTCATGGTCAGATCCTTGTCCTTCTGTTTTTCTGGATTCCAACACGCAGACACAAACAACACACTACAGCTGCTCCAGCTGTCATGCCGACTGATCTTTTAAAGACAATCTGCCGGCTGTGATCCCATCCTGTGCAGACTTTGCAGGTCTATGGAGGTTTTTTAGGCTTTGTAATAATAAATCTTTATTCCTTATTGGTGAGAATTATTTAGACATACACACACTGTTTATTTCAATATTTACACTTGCTGATCAGAAAAATTTTTAAAGGACACTTTACTAATCCACACTCCTCTGTGTGAAAAAAACATAACATACTGCAAATGAAAGATGTTTTGTAACTGTGGAGACGTGTGTGCGCCTCAACCAAATGCATGTTTGGTTGAGGTGCACATCTTGTGCAGACAGATCTAATGCACCACAGTTTCAACACAGGTTTTGTTTTCTCCATCCTGAGCCCCGATGCATGGAACAGTTTACAGAGGAAATCATACCAAGCAAGCACAGACCAGCAGGCATCAGTGTGCGTCTGTGTTTATGTGTCAGCCTACATTCCTCCTGTCTCTTCCTCTCCCCCTGCTCCTCTCTTAACTCTCATGAAGTGACTTTCAAATACGTTTCTCATCCAGTCAGCAATCAACATGGATAGAGAGACGTGAAGATAAATAAATTTTTTAATCCCAAAAGTTTTAAAAAAACAAACACTGAGCTCTCACCTGGCAAGTACACGGGTCCTCAGTTTCTCTGTGGATTGCTGTTGCAGAGGTGTTGAGAAGCAGGAATGACATTTAATCTCAAAAGTTCGAATTCAGTCATTATGTACTCACCAGGAAACACACATTTGGACCTCTGTCAATAAAGGAGTCAGCATCAGAACAACTCCAGTGTTTTTTTCTCCCAAACCTCCAGTCTGCCACCGACCCTCCCAGCCAGAGCTTTCTGGCTCTGAGCGGCTGTCTGTCAACTCTGTGTCTCAGCTCCACCTGGTTCTCTCGAGCTCACAGCAATGCCCCAAATGAACAAACTTTACAAACTCCTGAGTTGAGCATGTTGCTCATTAGCACACACACACGCACCACACATCTCCTGATGTTTGTTCAGGATGATTTAAGACCTAATAAAAGAAGCATTAAAGGAGAAATGTAACAACTGCGTCAAGAAATGAGTACTGCAGTCCAAAGAGCATGTTGGAGCCACAGACAGTATATTATACAGGCTGATTCTATTTATTATACTGCAGCTGTAACGTTGTTGTCAGAGTCAAAGTGTTTCAACTCAGCATGTTCACCTAATCTGATGATGGACATTTTACAATTTATTACAGTAAATATAGTACAGATTTTTCCTTTACAGGGACAATTTACCTAAAAATGAAAATTCAGTCATGTCCTCACCAGGATCTTCACAGGAAAACAGTGTTGCAGAATCTCCCAAACAGTGCAAGTGAATGGTGACCAGTTTTCAAATGTAAAAAAAACAACTGGAAAAAAAGGAACATAAAATGCCTCCATACTGCTCGTCTGACATAATCCAAGTCTCCTAAAATCCCAAAACGCCATTTGCACACTGTCACACCACACACACCTAGTTCAGATAGTGTGCATGTGCACATGAACATGGCTTCAAGCCAGAAATCTACAGTGAAGATTCAGGCTATAAACATGATATACATAATTTTTTTTAGTCAACTAGGCATGTTGGGGCTTTAAGAGACTTGCATTACACTAGACAAGCAGTTTGGGGGCATTTTATGTTTTCATTTTCTTGTTGTTTTTTTTTTTAACATTTGAAAACTGGTCACCATTCACTTCCATTATTTAGGAGATTCTGTATTTTGTGGACTAAAAATAAAACCACTTTGACTGAGTAGATGATTGCTGAATTTTAATTTTTGGGTGAAATATCCCTTTAGGATAGTTTAAAAAGATGAGTCAGACAACAGAATATGATAGTAATGGAAAACTCAATCGAGCACAGCTCGGATGCCTTTTGACACCACAGCTAAGGGCTGAAAAGAAGCATAATAAATGCAACATTTCAATATCCTGTTTATTTCCTTTGAAATGCTGCTGACACAAAGATCATATGAAGGGTCAGAGAAGATAAAGGCACACACTGCGACTGACTGATTATATGCCGCGGAGACAGGGACAGCGCGGCCCCTCCGCTTTATTCATGAAGTTTAAAACTGCACCCATAAGTATCAATCAATCTCTTTCACCATTTGTGCAACTCGCGCGTCACTGAGTACGCACGGCGCCCTGTCTGCTGCTGCTGCTGAAGGGAGAGGAGAAGCTGTGCGCTCACACACAACATTCAACAGGCACCGGCGGATACTTGTAACATTTCACAGTACAGTTTCACCGCGTTTTCATTAGTATTTCTTTTTAGGCTGGTCTTTTTGGGGATTAGACGGGTATTTTAGTAGGGAGGATGATGTGTGTAACTTGCGCGCAATGGTGCGTTTACGCAAATCCTGTCCAAACATTCTAGCTTTGCGCCTCAGTAGGTAGATCAGACCCGTGAAACAACCAGAGTGTTCACTCTTTCCTTGGAAAAGCAGACGACAATGGCAGCTCCACATAACGGATCCAACATAACGGCGAACTACACCAACCAGTTCGTGCAGCCGCCGTGGCGCGTCGCTCTCTGGTCCGTCGCCTACAGCTTCGTGCTGGCGGTGGCGGTGTTTGGAAACCTCATCGTCATATGGATCATCCTCGCACACAAGCGAATGAGGACCGTGACCAACTACTTTCTGCTAAACCTGGCGTTTTCAGACGCTTCCATGGCCGCGTTCAACACTTTGATAAACTTTATCTACGCTGCCCACGGGGAGTGGTACTTCGGGGAAGCGTACTGCAAATTCCACAACTTCTTCCCGGTCACATCCGTGTTTGCAAGCATCTACTCAATGACTGCGATAGCCGTGGACAGGTGGGTTTATGAAATACTTAACGAATGATTGATAATGCTATTATCTCCCCACGCCCCTCACCCCTGTCTCTCTGTAGGTGATTTACTGTGCTTTTTCACTAAAGGAGAAATTCAGATTCTCTTTACTCATTTATTGGGATCAATTGTTAGTTTTGTGTGAAAAAAGGGTAAAGCAATAAAGTGAGGCAGAATATTACATTTTAAAGGGACAGTTCACCCCAAATCAAAAATACATTTTTTTTCTCGGGTCTATAGTGTTATTTATCCATCTACATTGTTTAAATGTGAGTTGCTGAGTTCTGGAGCTGTAGAAATGTCTGCCTTGTCTCAAATATAATGGAGCTAGATGGCACATGTGTGTGGCCTGTGTTGCTCCAAGCACCAAAAAATACATAGAAAGAAAATAGTTCCTATATGAAATGCTCACAACAGGGTCTGTGGATTATCTTCAGTGACCAGGTCATAATTTTTGGAAAGAAACACTGAGTTTGAATATTTCAAATTGTGTTTTGTTTTGTTTTTTTTTCTTTTATATTCTTTGGTGCTTGGAGCAACACAGGGAAGGCAGACTCAGCAAAAAAAAAAAAAACTCAGCAACTCACAGTAAAACAATCTAGATGGATAAATAGCACTAGAGATAAGGGGTAAGATATGTCTTGATTTTGGGATGAACTGTCCCTTTAATGCAGACTACATTCAAAGAAGCAATCAAATATGTGGTGCACATACACAAAACATGAATATTTCAAGCTATACAGTATGTTACAGAAATCCTTATCACCCTGAACACTTTAATCTTGGGTGCATCTCGCATGGTTTTTGGACATCTCGTTTCTGATTATTCCACTTGGCCATGCTGCCCTCCACCAATAGTGGTGGAAAATCAAATCTCGTGCTTAAAAAAGAAAAGCCAAATCTTTGCTCTGTCTCTCTTGAAGACAAACGGCACTCCACTGGAGAGGCTTAGGCAATTAAAGTCATTTGGTGTACTGGATTGTGCCCGTATTATCATAAAATTGTCCATATGGAGGCCACATCAATTCTACTGATGGCATCTTTCAGGTTTTGCTCCCTGCTGGTTTAAGTATACATTGATTTTCAGTTCCCAGTGGAGAAGTGGGTAATCACTTGTTTGTGATTTGCATTGTTATAGCAGAAAGGCATTTGCCCAGCAGGGTGACTGCCATCTCTCACCCACGACAGGCCTATTCCACACATTTATTTTTACGTGTCATTGCCACTGATTCATAGACTGAAGCTGTTGTTTCTCCACTGCAGTGAATGACTTTCTGTGCCTGCACCCTAGAAAAGATCAGCCTTTCCTCCATGCTTTTACGCTCTCTGACTCTCTTGTTTTCTGTCACTTCCACTCATATTTGCTCTTTCACACATCTTTCTTTCTTTCATTCTTTCTGTCTTCTTCAGTCTCTCTTCTCCTGGCCTTGTGGTTTCCAGTAACGTGGAGATGCAGTCATCACTATCAGCAGGGCTTTGATACTGATCAGTGGACCATCATACGTCATAATGTTTGAATAAAGGGATTAGACTGATGAAGGAAGCAGCCACAGGCCGAACATAATGAAAACAAAAAGCGTGTAAGGGCTGCGTGCAGACACACTGTGTGTGTGTGTGGTGTGTGTGTTGTGTGTGTGTGTACAGCAGGAGAACAAGTGTCACAGTGTGTTGTGATATTGTGCGAGGTGTTTTCCTCCTCCAGTACATCTCCTTGACACACAAAGGCAACAGTGCATTTCCTGAGGCCGTGCTCATTTTGGCTCCTCTACAGCAACTTCCATTGCATTTGTATTTTTGGTCTGCAGTGTCCGTTCGATTCTGTCAACCGTGCACTGAGAAAGAGAACATCGGCATGACCTACATGATGTAGATGTAACCTCCGGTCATGCTTTTTCGTAACCCCAGTATGGTGCTGTCTCCGCTCTGATGTCTTGAAATGGCATGAGGCCACAGTTCGTGATCATCTGTGAATGTGTCCTTCCTGCTGACTCTCTGTGTTGCCAAGTGTGTTTCCTTTAGGCGCTGCAGCAAAATAGACACAGGTTGCTGTGTGGAAGGTAACTGGCAAGCCTTAAAGCTTTATATGATACCACAGCTGTTGGCTTTTTCTGTTTCTCACACCTTTATTTCTTTGTGTTGAAGCTGTGGATGTGTAGAATACAGTCAAATCATTACTTCACCTGTATATATAAACTTTAAGGGGATAGTTCAGATTTTTTGAAGTGGGGTTGTATGAAGTTCTTATTCATAGTCAGTGTGTATGTATAGATGATGTGGTCAACACATCCTTAGTTTGGAGAAGCAGCAGTAGTACCAGTGGCGATATTTTTTTTTTCCCAGGATAGTGAAGCCAGCTTTGAAAATTTAATGAGTATGAATCATTGTTCATCCAGTCATAGTGTTTTTGATGTCAAAGCCCCACAAGAAGGGCCTAAAATTCCCGCTCAACAAGCTTATTATTAAAACAGAAAGAAACTGTGTTTTTTAACGTTTATTATCATTTTTTTTTTCTGTGTAACACATGGAAGGAGGGACAGATTTGTATGATGGGATAAATGAGGCTGTTAATAACAGAAGAGGCTGATCTGATCTGATTTGTGTGATGGCCTTTCAGGCTGTGCTAAACTATTAGCTGAAGAAATGAGGGTAACTCTGATCCTATGAATTTGTATTTCACACAAAAAGAGCATAAACGTGTTTTTCATTCTGTCCCTGGTGGGAGCACTTTATGTGTATAGACTACTAACAATTTGAACACATTGATTGAATGTTCACATAAAGACCATATTCCACAGGGATTTGTAACTGTGACATTTTTCGTCCCCTACCAGTGTGCAAATATAGCCAATCACCAATTTGGAGCCTCACTAAATAACTATGTCCAAATTTCTCAGCCTCAAACTACAGTCACCTAATTGTAAGCCCTCATCTTACACTGCTCTACCACCACATCTGATAATCCATATTGTGTTCTTTGTTTGTCATTAGACTAAGAATAGAAGCAATTTCACACTGCCATCTGACATTTAACACATGCCAGCCACGCAAATATGGACTAGTCAATATTCTTCTTTATCACTTTTGAAAATGCAGTCACCAAAGAAGATAACTAAACCGTCTTAGGTTCAGTAGCCAGTGTCAGTGTATTGCCATATTATAAGCATATATCTATATCTATAATTTATCTTTTTGATTAACATCTTTCTGATTAATGTGTGAATAGTGGACACTTCCTTATGTAGTTGTCAAAGGGTTCATGGTGATGACATCAAATGATTCATGCTCATTAAATATTCAAACTCGTTGCTGCCATCTTGGGGAACAAAAACACACAAAATGTCTCCATATTGCACGTCCATACATCTGGTGGAATCCACATCATTGCCCCGACATGTCAAGTTGACTTGAAAGATATATGTACAACATGTTTTTAGACTAAATCTTCACTGTAGAGCCTTAGCTCGGAGTGTCCTTAGCATGTGCACTTGCATATCATCTGGCCTGGGGAATATGGAGTCAGTTCATAGCTTTTTTACAGTTGGTGAAAAGCTAGTCACCGTTCATTTAAATTATTTGAGAGGTTCTGCAGTGTTGTTTTCCTGTGAAAATTGGTATGAAGATGAGAAGATAATGATTGCATTTTCATTTTTGGGTGAACTATCCCTTTAATAAATTTAATGATCACTCCAAGTTAAAAAGCAAAACTCTAAAAAAGCTCTCACTCACTTGATGTGAGACTTTGTATGGATTCTAAAGGATTTTGGCCGTCTCTCTTCAGTGAGAAGTGCTTTTTGCTGTAGCCATCTGCTGAAGGTAAATGCATTATTTGTATTAAGTGCATGAATCATCAGAGGTGTTTGAATTCATGGCACTTTCTGCTTGTTAACCAAGTAATTAAAGCTCTTGGTGTGCTCAGCCTGTAACACATAAAAGCAGCAAACCCACCCTACCCCACATGAAAATTAAATCTTAACAATAATATAGTACATGCTGGACCCCCAACTTCAACTTTTGAGGGGAGTAAAACCCAATAGACAATAGACAATAGAATATTTTTTCCCTGGAGAAATAAGAAATAAAAATGATTGTGCAGTATTTTTTGTGCGTACACTTAAACTGATACTATTGGGGGGGTTTTTTTGCAGGCGGGCCTTTTTATGTGGCTTAATTACGTTTTGCTGCTGACCCTGTCAACAGCAGTACATTGCTTAGCTTCTTACACTGGTATTCCAGCTTCTCCAAACTGAAGGTACCTCTTAGAACCTCACTTTAAAAATCAGAAGTATCCCTTTAATGTTATGTGCACAGAGACCTGCAGAAGGAGGCATACAGCTCTGAGAATATTGAGAGCTGTTTTCCACAATGGGTCAGCTCACTATAAGATCATGCAAATATTGATTTCCAGTTGGCAAGATATCCATGTTTTAGATTTGTGCTTCACCCCAGCACATTGAAGGTTAATAGACTTTTGTTTTTGTGCTAACAGCACTGAAAAATCACTTCTTAAAAATTCAACAACAGCCAAGTTTCTTTCCAGACACAATGTTAGATAATTCACAGGCTTTGCCATAAACAGATTTCATCTGAACTACTCATAGGAGAGGAAATAGTTTCTATGAACACTGCTGACAATAATATCTGCAGAGTATCCATTGTAATGGGTACTTTGTTCCTGGAGAGAGATGATGAATTTTTAAAGAATAATGCTTCACTGCTGAACAAAACTCCATTCACTTTTAATTGAATTGTGTTGAATGATAGACAAAATGCCCAAGGTGGACAGCTCAAAATCCAGACAAATAAAGCAAACCTTTCAGCATGGCTGGATACCAATACCAAGTGGTATTGTAAGTGTACTCCACTTATTGAACTGTCTCAGGATTTCTGCAGTTAGAGATATGGAGATGAGAGTTCGGCTATAGGATCACACCCATAAATGTCTCAAATATGGCTGAAGAAAATCTAACGCTAAAACATGTCTGCTTCTTCCTTCTGCTGTGCAACATTAAAAGTAATACACAGCACACTTGTGGGTGCTGATGACTTAATTTGCTATTTTGCAGAGTTGGGACCAAGTAATTGTTTTGCAAGTCATAACTAAGTCTGAAGTCTTTGTACTCAAATCTGAGTTAAGACAGTCAAGACTTTCAAGTTTCAATTCTTAAACTTACGGTTCTTCTAGGACTGCACAATTTGGTAAAAATTAAAATAAAAAAAAGGTCATATTGCTATTATTTTGACTGAAAATAGCACTATGGTACCTCACTATAATGCTGTTTTCTCACACATTCCTACTTTTTCAAAAAATTGCGATTTGGTTCTGGTTCTGCGATTTTGATGCTACACTTGGCCATATTGCACTTTTATTGTGATCAATTATGCAGCCCTAGTTCTTTCTGGAACTTCAAATGGCAAAAGTTGGAGTTGTTGCTTCTCCCTTTCATGATTCACTCTTCTTTCACATTGATTCAAACAAAGTGGATCTGGAGAATTATGTGTTGACTTGCTGGGAATGAATATAGCATTAAATTTAGTCGATTAAGCAAAAGGGACAAGTCCAAGTGAAGGCACAAGTCATTGGTCTTAAAGTCCAAGTCAAGTTGGAAGTCCTTTTTTATTTTGTCAAGCCGAGCCAAGTCTGATTGAAGTCCAAGTGATGTGACGTGTGTCCACACCTCTAATATGTTTAAGATTTTTGTTTTTGCATCCATCATACTCTGAAGAGAGTTGATTATACCACTTATTTTGTATGGGTAGTTTGGGTGAACTGATCCTATAAGTATTTTTTTCCTGTATGATGCTGTTAAGTGAGGGAGGCTGAAACATTAAACACACCCCTCTCCTCTGAGGACATTCGAGTCAACACTTGACATTTAGCTGTGCTCATAATGTTTGGCTACTTGTACTGGAAGTCTCATCCAAGGTAATCTCTGTGAGTTAAACAGCAGGCGGTGATAAAGTGAGTGTTTAGCTGGTGTTGTCACATCACGATGACATGGTATTTAAAACAGTACGTTGTCTGAAAGCTTTGTGCAGCTTAAGGCATGACAGACCCCCAGGTTGGACAAAAAAAGCAAAAGATGATTTATTAATTTGCTGTTGTAATGTCTGTGTGATCATGCCCAGTAGGTGCTGACGCCTGTGTGAATGTGCTTTGATGTGATGTGTAATCCTATTCATCTTATTCGAGTGTAGTTGGCATTGAATTGTGATTATTGTTTAGTGGTTACAAGTCTATTAGATCAGCCACCATTGTGCAAGGTTGTTGGATCCAAAATGACTCTAGACTGCTGTGGCACACACTTGATTGGACATCTAACAAGCTATTCACACGCTGACATCCACAAGGCCCTTTGAGACACTCAGAATAAATGCCAAGCAATTACTTGGTGAATAGACGGGGCATCTTTGTTGTCGTCCCTCAGAGAGCTCTAGTCACTGAGGTGACAGGACAAGACCCATTCTTTACCACCTTATGAGGACTGACTTAACGGCTCTGAGGCTGTGTTACCACCAATTGAAAATCATGCAGCATCCTGAGTCGAGTTCATGTTCAGCCGATAATCTCCTGACATTGTGTGGTTCAAACTAAATCTCATCACATTTTTTTTGGAACGAATCATCCATCAGACTCCCTGAAAATCGAACAATGCAGCAAAATTGGACTTTTACAGGCAGCCTTGCAGAAAATTAAATATAACATGATTGTAGAAAGGTTTGAATGTGTGAAACCTCCATTGATTTTTAGGTCATATAATTGGTATTCATACTCAATCACAAACAAATCTGAGGGGTGAAAACATTATAAAAGTGATAAGATAGAAAATACACTTTTCTGTTACACAAATATGTTGAAGTTTCATTCTAATATTTCCCTTTTCTTGCAAAATACTGTTTATTTTCACCTCTTCAGGCCATTGAAAAACCTCTAAATCAAACAATCCAAGAGGGTGAAATGACTTATGTTCACAGTAGTGCCATTATCTATACAAGAAGATATTACTTAATTATAAGAAGTCAAAAGCCTAAAAACTGGAGAAAACTGCCATAAAGTGTACATCATTGATACTCAAATTGCAGACCACAAGTGTTGGGTAGCTCTCAAGCCATTTTCTAATTCATGATGAAAATAAATTGATTCACGCTGTTTTTCACAGGAAGGAGGGCACATATGGCAGTGTTGATGGGATAAGTGAGGCTGTTGGCAAAATAAGAGATGGCTGATCTTTGTGTGACGTCCTTTCAGGCTGTGCAAAGTGCAGTATTAGACAGAGAAGAAATTTGTGCGTAAATGAGGATAATCCCATAAATGTATATTTCATGCTAAAGGAGCTTAAATATGCTGTTCATTCTGTCCCCTGGTAGAAGCAGTTAATGTTTATGAATTATTCCAGCATTTCCGTGACTGTATGATGGAACAGGTATACATGTAGCCAAAGCATTTACAACCAAAATGCAGTTAATTTAGTTAATGAATAAAGTCATTAAGTCAGTTAACTTGAAAATAAAAATTATTATTCATTTTATCTGATAAATATGAAAATTATATCATTGTTTGTTTATTTTATTGACTGGCTCCTGGCCTCCTGTCATTTTGCAAAAGTGGCCTCAGCTGAGTTAGCTGAGTATCCCTGGTGTACATGAATAAACCAAAAGGAGGACTGAGTATCGCTATAAAATCTATAATGTATGAGACTTCTTGGGTAAATAAAGATTAAATCTATAAATCAGTCAATAATTGAATATGCTGTTGAGGCTGTAAACACAGTTATGTATTTTTAACTTTCTGGCCTCTGACCTACAGGTACATGGCCATCATCCATCCCCTGAAACCTCGTCTGTCAGCGAAGGCCACCACAGGAGTCATCGTCTGCATCTGGAGTCTGGCCGTGGTTCTGGCCTTCCCTCTCTGCTACTTCTCCACCACCCGAGCACTGCCTCACAAGACCCTCTGCTATGTGGCCTGGCCTCGCATGGCCGACGACCCCTTTATGTAAGAAATGTATTTTAAAAAACTGTATTTTGCTTTGGTATCAGACAGTGTAGCTCAGTCATTTCCACTTTCTTAACAGCTTTGTCAAAGTTCAATGAAGCTTGTTTTCACAGATTGCTCCAAGCAAGTTAATGCAGTGCAGTTAATGTAATTAAGGGCCCATTGTGTTATTCCTTGTTAATTGTTTTAATAGAAAATGGTTGAAAATAGAAGAGCCAAATAAATATCTTGCACTGGGAAAACATTACCTCTGACAGACTCACACTTTTTGTTGACACTGACAAACACACACTCAGTATTGTGTTGTACAGTCACCATCATTTAGAACAGATGAGGACAGTAGTTGCTTGTACTGTCACAGGAAGTTCTTTGCCAGTATATAAGTTTTGTAGACTTTTGTAGATGTTTTTCCTAATTTATCACCGTATTATGTGTGATACAGCCAACCTCACCTGATGATATTGGACATACAGTTACATGGTGTATCATGTCTTCACATGTAGTCACACACATTGCTCTCTCTTAGGAGTAGTTTGACATTGTGATGTATCCGCTTCCTTCCCAGAGCTAAATAAGAAGATTGCTATCACTCCCATGTCTGTACACTAACTACAGCCAGCAGCAGTTTAGCTT
The DNA here is from genome assembly GCA_034769285.1 of Lutjanus argentimaculatus. Classification (NCBI taxonomy): domain Eukaryota; kingdom Metazoa; phylum Chordata; class Actinopteri; order Lutjaniformes; family Lutjanidae; genus Lutjanus; species Lutjanus argentimaculatus. The sequence continues at coordinate 10,893,427 of JAWZSL010000026.1, forward strand.
AATTTAGCTCAAAGGCTGGAAACTGTAGCTGGGTTCTGTCCAAAGAGCCCACCTTCCAGTTTATTAGTTTAATCTGTAGTTTACATTATGTGCAGCCTCTAAACGTGGCATGAAATGCATGCATTACAACAATCCACAGTCCATTTCAATATGTTCACTACTTCGCTGCTGCTGAATTTGATGGTCCAGAAATGTATTAAATGACATTATAAGACTATAAATCCTACAACAAGTTTAAAACAAGGGATTTCATGTGCAACCCTCAATAATATGCCAACTCCCTTTATTAGCACGCAGTCATCAACACTTTGAGAACCCCTTGTTTAATCCATGCATTTTTTGCATCAGGCATTGCAGTTCTCTGCAGTCTTTGCTGGTTGCTTGGCAGTTTCAGAGTGACTACACCACTCAAAGTCACCTCTGGGAGTCTCAATAAATGGGGATGGCAAGATGTCAGCAGGCAGGTCAGGCCTGCCAGTACTAGGTAGATTTATTTTGAATCTCAACTTTTATTTGAGTCTCACTGTGAGTTATCGCTGTGATAGATCCTGTTTGTTTATATCTCCACACAAGAGATGCAAGCTCCTCTACAAACTCTCCTTTACCCTCACTGGTACAACACAAAAAATGAGCAGAACGGTATAGAACTACTTACATATAACTCCTGTTAGAGGGTCCTACTGATAAACATCAGCACTCTGACTCTCAAAGGCAGTTCCTCTGGTTTTAAATCTTGGCAGCAGTGCTCCCTTGAGAAGTAAGAACCATCAGCCTTATCTTACCCCTCATCCCTGTTGGAGTTCTGTTCAGCTGCCTCTAAAATCCAGTCAGAGAGAAATACAAGACTGCTTGTCACCAATAGCATTGGGAAATTATCTGTCAGGTGACAGGGCAGCGAGGGTGGCTGCTGGGAGTTACTGCTGGCAAGGTATGGATGCCACAAGGGAACAAGAATAAATGGTGTATTCCGGTGGGAATGGAGAAACACTCTGAAGCCAGCACTCTCATATGAGAGCCAACTGTGGATATTACCCTACATGTTAAAGTTCAACTCACTCTTCCACGGACACAGCTGCATTGATTCATATCCAAACAGAATAATTCAAAAGGATTTTACAGAGTTAGTGTTACCTAAGATTACTCCACCAGTCCCACAAAAATATACAAACATTGGCAGTGATGTTTGCTGAACCGCCATCCCTTAACAAGTTAGTTGATAAATACTGTATGAAAAATACTGGTCAAAGTTCCTTAAACTGGGAAATTATAAAGAAATGTAATATTTTCTAGGGTTGTTCCAATACCAGTATTGGAAATTTCTCTGATACTGCCTGAAGTGCTGGATAGGGTAAGGATGCCCCCATCCAATATACGAATTTATTAGCCCCAAAAGGGGATCCTGCTTCTTCCCAGTAGCCCTGTTTGCACTGAACATTATTTATCCTGAGCCAGGTCATACAACAACAACAACAATATTGGTATCAGCAAAGTTAAGGTATCAGAATGTTATCGGGAACAAAAAAATGGCATCAGAACATCTCTAATGTTTTCCAGTACAGAGTACAGACATGGGAGTCATATCAATCTTATCTGAGTCTCAAAAAGAAAGTAAATATGCATATTTCCTATTTCCTGTTCAGCTATTGCTTGAATTAAGTCAACAGTTTGTTGTAGGTTTCAGGTAATATGGTTTGCTCCCATATTTCGGGTAGAATTTCATGGTAGAAGTCAACAAAATCAGGCAGGTAAAACTTTGCTTCTGAAATGCTCCTGGTGAGGCATGAAGTCTGTCCCATTAAAAGTACATCGCAGACGTAACCTGCTCGGTGGTGGACAAAGAGGTGATTATGAATCCAATTCACCAAGCCCTCCACATTAAAAGACAGCAACAAAATACGTTGTTTGTCCATACCCTCTAGAGCCTTGATTCTCAAACTGTAGTACGTGTACCACTGGTGGTATGCAAGCTCTCTTCAGTGGTATGTGGAGAAATATTACAAATAGTTTTTAAAAAAATTAAATGAACTAAATTAGAAACATAAAATACTGTCAAAATACTATAAAATTTAAAATGAAAATACATAAAAGGTAAGATTCCTTCAATAAGCTTAGACTTTCCTGTATCTTCGTTAGAGAATGTTTCAAATATGAAAGTAAATGGACGACAGTAAAACACGCACAAGTGTCAACTTAAGAAGTGCTAGTGAAGTTTCCACAGTGCCTGCCAGCACCAAATGGCACAAAACAGTAAGGTGGTACCTGGAGAGCTCAATATTTTATCAAGTGGTACACACTGTATAAAGTTTGAGAAATACTGCTCTAGAGTGACACATGAATTTCCAAAACTGCTACAGCACTTGAACTAAACACATGCTATTTTGGGCCACTGGTTGAAATTATAGGTGCTGTTGTTTTTCTTGGGAGTCTCCATTAGTTACAGTGAGGCTGTTTATGTTGTTTATGTTGAAAGCTACATTAATCTGCAATGTATATGAAGTAATATATGGGTATAAATATTTATTCTTCAGTCTTTTCTCCCTTTCTCTTCCCAGGTATCATATCATTGTTACAGTCCTGGTCTACGTGCTGCCCTTAGTGGTGATGGGCATTACGTACACCATCGTAGGGGTGACTCTGTGGGGAGGGGAGATCCCTGGAGACTCATCTGATAACTATCATGGACAGCTCAGGGCTAAAAGGAAGGTAAGCATGTCTGAGGACAAAGAGTTACTCATTCAGATTTAACCTGGGGCAACCCAATTAGTAGCTGTGAACATGATGATCTTTTATCGCTAGAAGTTAGAACCAGGAATAATTTACAATTGTCTACGACTGAGCAGCCTGTGGCTCCAGGTAATTATTATCTCACCTCTGTTTATATCCTGCGTGGAATAGATTTCAGGCCATTTTGACACTTATTTGCCTTTAAGAAAAAAAGAGATTTGGGAGTTCTCCAGTTTTACGATGTTTTTTTATTTTTATTTATTTTTTATTTTTTGTAAAACTAGAAGGCGTTCAAAAAGCATCTACCAAACCAGAGCAATTATCCAGATTGCTGTTATTAATATATACCTTTAGGATTTGGATTTGAGCCTCTGTCTTTGTTAATTTAATTACTGTGGCTAAAAACATTTATCCTCTAATGGGGGAAATCCCAAACCACAACCAGATCTAATTAATTGTTTCTTGGTCTGTTTTGTGTTCATGATAATCTGTTGTTCAGTGTATCCTGCAGAGAAACAACATGGTGAAAACACAACATCCTTGGTGGAGATAAAATATTACAAAGCAATTTATAGCAAATCCCTATTAACATTTGTTTATTACTGCAATAGATCTTAATATTTTACACGGTTAAATGAACCAAAATAACTTCCTGTAAGTGTCTAGTTTGTGTTTAATCACTGGAACTATTTCTGCTTGTTTAGACATTTTGTTGAATAAGAATTAGACATTCAGTAGCACCAGTAGGACTACATAGAAACAATAAATATGAGGTAATACCTTATTTGAAGGTGTGTGCATAAGACTGTCATTACACTGTTATAACATGTCATGGCACCTGCTATTAACATGAAGGGGTCTTTATGAATGTTTATGACTGTTCTCATTAAGTGTCATTCATCAGTTATGTCATTTTTAATTGTTTGAGATGTCATTGTTTGTGAAGCCAGTAATGTCTTTGTTATGACAACTTGACATTAACCAAGACAACATAACCTGTCAATGTCTCTGTCATGATAAACTTAAAGACAGAGTACAGAACAAAGGTGACGTAGCTTATAGAGTTAGCTGATGGATAGACAATAGTTAGTCAGCTTACTTGTTGCTCTAGTGGGCTAACCAATGTCTGCTGTTATCCGTAGCTGGTGTTACAGTAGCTAGCTAGGTAACCTGGTTAACTGTGGAGCTAGCCACATAATTAGCTGATTCAGCCACGAGGTGCCAGGAGCCAAACCCAGCAAGAAAACTATATCTGTACTATATTCCCTGTCGAACCGGTAAACATCAGTCTTGGATATTGAGTCAGCTAATCAGGAGGCTATCTCGACTGCTAACCAAGCTAACTACGGAATGCTACTGCAGACACAAACAACTAGCTATAGATAACAGCAGACAGCGGATGGTCTACTTAAGCAACAAGTAAACTGTGTAACCGCCATCTGTCCATCAGCTGACTCTGTAAGCTAAATCACCTTGGTGCTGTGCTCTGTCATCAAACTGGCCTTATAATATTGAAAGACATCTTCATGACATGACCACTTCACTTGAGATCAAAAATATTCATGACACACTTATAAAGGTCTCATGGCAGTCAGTATCAAAACCAACCACATATGACGGTTTGTTAAAAAGTAAAGCTAAATAGTTCTTTTAAGTTTGATAATGTTAAGTTGTTATGACAAAGACATTGACAGGTTATGTTGTCTTGGTTAATGTCAAGTTGTCATTATTGGCTTCATGAACAAAAACTGTCCTTCAAAAAAGTGTTAGCAAACATTATTTTATCTTCGCTACAGCAAGAAAACTGGGTTGTAGACAGAAAGAAATGAAAAATAGGAACTCTAACTGGTGATGCTGTGATATTGATTGAATTGATTGATATTGAATGATATTGATTAAGCCCAACAATTAATGAAAGTGGTATTACTTTGCTTTTAGTTTTAATTTAAATATTTTTGTCAGGTAGTTAAATCTCAAGAACACTTATAAATATTACACTTAAAGTGAGAACACCAGGCACAGCATGCAGTGAACAAGAATAATGATGTTTGTCTTCTGTGTCTGTGTGAACATTTCAGGGCAGAAAACCTTGATTCCACAGAACACAGCCTTTGCAAATGTCACTTGTCCTCAATCAGCTGTTTGTCCATGTGTCCGGACAGGCACAAGCTCTGAAAACCAACAGTGTCTCAAGGCATCAAGAGCTTGTCTGCATTTTGGTACAAGTATCTGATGCCATGGCTTTTATGTCTCAGTAGTTTTCACAGCTACCACGAAGGATGACCAAATATGAGAAAACACATCTTACAGCAGAGTACTTGGTCATAAAATGACGCTAAAAACAAATAAATCCCGGAAAGGAGCATCACTGGCAAATAAAATCACACTTGGCACAGGCAGCTGCATACAGTGGAGCATCACCACACACAGAGCCATGATGCATTTAGGGTGAAACAGATCCAAACGCTGGTTAAGATTCAAATTGTTTTATTATGCGACTCAGAATTAAAGTGTTACTACTGCACCTCTGAAGCACATAGGAGGCTATAAACTATTCGCCCTTTTAGAGACCAAATAATTTTCTAACATTTAAGGCTGCATGCATGACATTGAATCATGTTTTCTCCACTGGAAGGGCACCATAGAGGGCACCTCATCATGTTGTTTTTGCACATTGAGCCCCTGTAGAGGGAACCTTATCATGTTTTATCCACTACAGGGGCATCCAAGAGGGCACTTTTGTGAATGGCTTCCTCCCCCAGGTGCACCAGTGACTGTACTGTTTATGGAAATCTTCTTTACTTTCTTCTATTCAGTGGTTCTCAACGACAACCCTATCAGATGAGCTGATGAGTACCTCATCACTGATTTTACCCATCATGTTCAGAATGTGTTCCTTTAAATTGATATTAAAGTGGATGTTAATTAGGTATTAATTGTTGGATATTGTTAAAATAGTTCTCCATACAAGAGAATGAGCCAGTAATTGTTGGTCTGGAAATGTTTAGGCTTGGTCATTTCTTTCAATTGTTTGGTGAAGTTTGTGTTTATACTAGTACAATTTGAAATAATTCTTCTGAATGTGTAGTGTGTTCACACTGGAAAAGTGATGCAATCAATTATACTCAAATATGTCAGTAACATACTACTACTGTGTATTTTTAAGTGTGCTACGTGACCATTATCATGTCAATTCAGTCCACAAAGAAAACTGATTTTGAAAATCTAAAACAAATGAAAAGAAGGAATGAAAGAAGTATTATATTCTTACTGTATGTTAGTGTGCAGTGTGGCTTGTTATTGTTAGGCAAAGAGATAAACACCATGCTGCAGTAGCTGTAATACTATCCACTATCCACTAAATTGCCTTAATATGCCCTAACTTCTCTTAGTTTATTCAAATAGATTTAAAAATCTCTGATCCCAGTAGCAACAGTCACTCTCAGATGTTTTGATCAGCTACAGATGTTTTGATCTTAAAATATAATAAATCAAAAAATGAAATATAGACATCAAAAGAATGCATTTGAAAAAGCAAAGCTAAGGAGCTGTGTCCACTATTAATTTCTCCCAATATGTTTGATGAAGTTTGTATTTGCGACTATGTGGGAATGTGGACAGCAATTGATTAACATCTTCCTCAGTCTCCTGTTATCTTTGCTATACATGTTAGGATGGAATAAATCACATCTTTGTCATTCTGATTGGCAGATGAGATTCGTGCCTTAATAAAACTGCCCACCTTCAACCTGAGCAGAGGTCTAAACACCTGTGTAGGAGCACAGAAGCTTTAGCTATCCTATTAGACTCAGATTAGTTCTATGCACTCTCAGTTACAGCATATATAATGTGTTCAGGTGTTAAAACTGACTCAGGTTGGTGTAAGGTAAGAAATTATATAAAGACACTAAACAGATTTTTTCCCAGCAAACCAAACACAAGCTATCAAATCACCATAATAAGAAAGGATTACCAAACTACAGTGTCAACAACTAAGTGAAACCATTACCAATGAATATATTTCATGAAAAATACAAAGTTTAGTTCGCAAATAGCCATCACATACTCATGCCCAAACCACAACTTAAAGCAAATTCCAGACACTGTATCACAGCTTCCATTCTCATTCACTATTGGTGTCAGCTGACTGGTGGCGGCTGGTGATTAGCAGCAACAGCTTCTATTTGTGTCTGTGAACTGAAAATTAGCAGTTTTTTAAAAGTCTGGTTGTTAACAGACAGGACGTGTTACTGGTTAACACACTTTGTAATGAAATCATTGAGCCTCATACAAGAACATTTTTTATATTCTTATCTTAACTTAATCTGTGTATTCTTGTTCTTTTGTTTGTATGAGTTTGCCTTTCAGATTCAGCCAAGGCTCCTGACTTTGGCTACCTGTTCGTGATCCACCTGTTTATTTTGGTGCATGTGTATGAGACTTCTAAATTAGAGTAATTAATGCCCCAGTAATACCACATAAGGCTACATTTCCTGCCCCATTTGTCAGGAAGAGTCATGAAAATGCCATCAAAGAATAGAAAAAGATCTTTACAAGTCTGGAGATTGAGGCCCTGCTTTCAGAGATCCATAAAGAAAAGTCTATAATTGCAGCAGCGTCAGCAGTGGAATTATGGTACCCACTAAAGCCAAAGAATGGGAAAAATAAGTGCTGTTAATGGTGTGTCACCTACGGGTGGTACTGTCACTGAAACAAAGCCGAAAAGGTTTGATATGAAAATGGCATTAAAAAAAATGTCTCACCACAGTAAGGAGATGATGACTATAACGTGAGGAGAGGGTCAAGGGGAAATTTCTCTCACAGAGGTGAGTCACAGAATACATGCAATAAAAGGTGATGTTACACTGTCAGGCAGTGGATATTCCCCTGGACAGAGACTTCATAAGCCTGCATGTGAGGATACAACCAATTCACCACGACAGTAGGTGATTTAAATTTAAATTAATGATGGTAGACTTTAAGTGTCAATTTAGAAATATATATAATTTAAAATGCTATCAACCTGTATAATGGCAACATGATTACGAAATGTAATTTATTTTTCAAACTCAAAATGTCAAAAGTAATGAAATATACATTCATTAGTGAAAAACAACTAATCACTCAGGACTCATGTGACAGGTCTGGAGCACTCGTAAATTGTGCTGTACCAAAGAGAAAATTGAAAATATGCAAAAATTGGTTTATGCGACAAGTTCTCCTTAATCACTGGTACGAACCTCTTTGTATGAGTGATTCTTGCATGGCCCAGCGTTCACAAGATGATGCAAAATGACGTACTTTATATCACTCTGTGAAACTACTGAGTGGTCAAAACCTATAGTGGACTAACATATAACACCAAGAGGGATAAATGTAGGAATGGTCCATCAAAACTATGCTTCAACATGTCCGTTCATTTTTAAACTCTCATTGGAAAACAATGAGAGTATAATGCTATAATGCTATAATGCTTCTGATTTGGTCGCCTCACTGTATGACTTCCCTGTGGCTGCCTGAGCTCCTGAGCACCAGCACAGTCTCTGCCTATGAATGCAGGGTCCAAATTTCTGTCTTTGCCTTTCCATGCTTTCACCTTTTCCTAAGAATCCATATTGGCTTCACCACTGGAGTCATTATTTCTGAGTCTTCTGGCCAGAAAATGGGTCTATGGGGAGTCCTTCTGTGACTGTGAGGATCAATAAGTGAAAAGGAAGGTTTCTGTGTGGCAGTGTGTGTGTGTGTGTTTGTGTTTTTATTCAGGTGGACAGTTGGCATTATGTTGTTGATCCAGGGCTCATTTCAAAAGCTGCTTGAAAAGTCCGAATTACAACATTTCAGCACCATTTTGAAGATGAAGATTATCTTTCAACCCCACTCTGTCCTCATGCCTGGTTTACAGTGCACAGGGCCTTATTCTTGTGGATGAATGTCATGCAGGTTGAGAGGTTTGTGCCCACAGGCTGTGGTTAGAAGAGGAGAAAGGAGCCATAGAGGAGAGAACAGCCCAGGGCAACACTGCCAAGCATCACAAAACTAGCTGGATCAAAGGCTGATGTTTGTACTGTACTCCAGACAGTTGACACTGAAATACTAAATAAATAACGCTTCTGAAAGTGTTCACACTGGAAAAGTGATGAAACTAACTATATTCAAATATGTCAGTATGCATACTACTCTGCTTAATTTTTAAGTGTGCTGCTGATGACTATTATTGTGTCAGTTCAGGAAGGAAAATGATTAGCTCTGTACAGCTGCCAAGATAAAAGAAATTGGTGGAATGAAAATGGCTGGAAGAAACCCTTAAAAAAAGAAGAAGCATCAGATATGGTAGTATTGAGTTTGCACTGTATGCTGTTAGTATATTGTGTGGCATTAAAATTGTTAGGCTCACTGAAGAAAGTAATCACTAAGCTTCAGTAACTGTGATAAAAAACTTTGGGTGAAGTGATGGTCCTGTCACTGTCACTTTTTACCCAGTCCTCCAATCACAGTGGAGGAGGGGCGGGACAAATACCACAAAATGTGTCCTCTTATAGCCGACTCTTTCAGGGTTCCAGCTAACTTCAGCTCTTGCACTAAACGATGGTACGCACCAAGATATTTATTCACCCACAAAATCTCCCAAGACCACACTGATCATGTCCATGTTATTATGTTGTAAGTTTTATGCCATAGTAAGCACTCTGGTTATTGAAGGGGTTGGGGATGCTCTTCACAACAATCAGTCTTACCAGTAATGCACCCCCTGCTATCTCCCTCTAGCAGACCAGCAGTTCCGTCCTCTCTTCCCACAAGCTCCTGCCTTCCTTACATCCAGAGCAAGAACTCTTTCTTTTGTGGACATTTTTACATTCAGTATTTGTTGATAACACAAACTTTCTGCAAAATTAGATACTTGCAACATATAAAGTTATCTTTGTGGATATGCCCTATCATAGCAACCAAAGCTGATGAAACTCTGTGCCTCCAAAGTGCTCTCAAACACATGGACTACATGCTAGCAGCTGTGTGAGCCTGGACCTGCTAAGCTTAGCATGCTAACATGTGCAAACTGTGTGCACAACGGTAAGATGTTGACAGTCAGCATGTATAATATAAATCAATGTTACCATCTTATCTTAGTGCGTCAGCATGCTAACATTTGCTAATTAGCACTAAACACGACATAGGGAGGATGCTGATGGAAGCGTCACTGGTTTATTCGACCAATTAAAATTCTGACGTGATGATGGCGCTTGATCACCAAAGTAATCCAGTTCAACCTGAGGGGAGCATGAACGTGTGGCCATCTAGTCAAGAGTTGTTGATATATTTTACTCGAAACCCAGGCTTTTTCCACCAACATGGAACTGGCTGTGTTCCAGTTCTCATACCTAACTTTGAAACGTTTAGAGCATTTTAATCAAAAATAAATGAGTGCGGAACCTGAAAAGGTTAAGAGAGCACGTCATATTCTACAGGTCGTTGTGTATTCTACAAAGCCCTCTGCTGATCATGCGTTCTTGATTACAATGGTTCTGCTCAAAACTGGTAGAAAAGGGGGCTGGTATGGTAGATACTACCAAGAATCTTGAACGGAACCGGCTCAAGAACCAGAGCTTATCTGGTAGAAAAGGTCCGCCCCATTAAATTTCCTGGCAGTCAATTTACCAGTTTTTGAATTTCAGTCTGGATCGAAGTGATGGACAGGCCACCCAACATTGTCATAAAGCCATTCACCTCTATTGTAGTGGGTTGCAGCAGATTATTTAGGTGAACTAGGAAGAGGCATTAATGCTTATAGAGAAATGTTATCTTCTCTATAAGAATCTCTGCTCTGGTGATTGCTATTTGTGCACCACCTTTCCACTTGTGTTACCAAGTGTGGTCCATTATTAACCTGTTGGTGACGTCACCAAGAACCAGAACTTTCTAGGTGTGCACTGAACAGTGACAGTTGTATCTTTAAAGCAGCTGTAACCCACTCCAGGGACTGATGGAGTAATTTACTTTTTGTTGATGGTATCATAGTGGCAAGGGTCTCTAAAATGAAATTCATGGATGAGCTGAGGTAATAAAGCAGAAAATGGTAATTTTGTGGAAAAGCAACCTACGAAGAGTGTTATTATTTCTTGAGATCTTCCTCGAGTATTTTCTAGTGTTTCACCTTAAATACAAATTTCCTGTGGAGGGCATACAGGTCTGTAAGGTGGCAGGAAGCAATAAAAAGCTCCATCTTTCGACGATTTCTCATCATCTATATTGAAAGAATGAGTCATCAGTCCATTGTTTTGAGTTAATCCATTCTCGCCACGCCACAGGTGTTCTACTTTAAGCTCATGCCTGAGGCTGTGTTGAAAATGTCAGTCTGAAGTGCAACACTAATGACCTGTCATGAGTCTGCTGTGCAGCTCTTAAAGACAATGTGTGTTCGACTTCTGTTGTAAGCACCATCGATCATCCGTCTTTCTTCTTCCCTGATGATATAGTACTGTGTGTGTGTGTGTGTATGCGCACGTGTGTGTGTGTTGGTATCTGTGTCAGTGTGTGTGTGTTTGGGTGTAAGGATTGGGACGGATTACCTCTACAAGATCAGACTTATCCAGAAATGAAGCACAGCAGTGTTAAGCTTCAGTGTGTGTGAGTGTCATGCTATCCCCCAGCGTAAATGGGACTGTTATAATCCCAACTGGGCAGGTGCCAATAGATACGTCTGTCCTGAGAGACACAAAGTGTGCAGAGCCAAGTGCCTAGACATGTTTCATAATGAAAATCAGTAAAAGCTATTTATTAAGGGTCATTCTTCAATCCGCAGTACAATATAATATGAGTTGGCAGCTTTTTTTAGACTGAGGGCTCAGCTGTGACTGAGTACTTTAGCTATAGTCACATAACCTCCTGTGATCTTTCTTCTTTCCATTGATGAAGATAAAAATTGAAACACTCTGTTTTTCACACCCTGACAAAGGCTCCAGCTGAAACATTTAGGTGTAAGCCATCCTTTAATAAAGACTTTATATTTTATTCAGACCCCAGTACCTTGGATCTCCCATTCTTTATTGCAATGGCTTGACTTCAAAAAGCACTTTTCTTCACTAAGCAATCATGTTTCCTAAAAACAAGGTAATTGCAAGTCTTGAAAAGTACAAAAGCATAATTAGCTTAGCTTAAAAAAGACCTTAGAGTGTATTAAAAGTTTCTGACACAAGACTTGCATTCTTGCTTCTCTGCCATTGGCAGTTATAGAATTTGTATGTGACAGCAGTCATCACACACAGATTAACTAGAAGTGGGACTGCACAACTGAGGATGTTCATTCCTTTTTTGCAGTTTCAGTCAGTACCATCAGACCTAAGCAAACACTGTCATGGGCAAGCATTGATTTTATATGTACACAAGTCCAGTTTTGTGCTTCAAGTTGTTGCTGCCAGGCTGAAAACCTGTTTGTCCAAAACTGTTTTTTTTTTTTTTTTCAGGAAATTAAAACTTAGTTTTTAAATTAATTGAATGCTGTTTAGTCAAAGTTAGTATCTCTTTTTAATATTTTTACACGGTTGAATATTTGTAAAACCCACAGACAGTCATAAGGGGTGAGCAATAGCATTGAATCATGAAAAGAAAAGTAAAAAATGTAGAGATACAAGGTTTGTGCCTGACAGCTACGAAGTCAGCATTAACGTTTTCACTATGTTAATAATAATGATAATAACAATATATTATAATACCAAAATCAGCTACCAAGTACCTTAACATAACCCTTTAACTGTTAATCAAGCTGTAGTAAAAATAATTTCTGTTTTTGCTGATAAGTTCACTAAATCATTTCCTCATTATATAGATTTGGTTTTGGCAATAAGTAAATTAAAAAGCAATTTCTAGGAGACAGAGTTGGTTCACTGGCAAGGTAGATTAGACTTTAAGTTAGGTGACACTATTATATTTTCTGTTGCAGTAGTATATAAACAGGATTTATACTACAGAGTTGCACAATGGGATTTTTTTTAAAGATAGTTTTAAGTTTCACTCCAGTCCTCCACTTTTGATTTGTTCTCTTCCTTTACTCTTCACCTTTTGTTTTTAGTAGATGAGTTTGTCTTGTTTAATCACTCAGTGGCATTCAAAATGGAGCTTGCTGAGGTTAGTCCTTATCCTATCATGTTTCAAATTGTTGTTGGGACTCATTCTGGCTTCAAGCTAAGTAATGGGTAGTCATTTACTGGATTAATGAAGAAACATAAATCTGGTGCTCTAGCCCCAAGACTGTTTTGGTCGGTTACAACCAAACTCAATATCCATTTCATGCATTAAAAAGCTCATTAGCATGTGAGTTTCATTACTTTTTTTTCAAGTCAGCATCAATCTAATATGTTTTCCTCATCTAATGTCATTTGTTTCTTACTGCTCACTTTAATTTATATGTGAAATGATGTGGTGTGGCACGATGCAGCAAGTTCCCAAACACTAACTTGGTGTGAAAATGTGATGTAACAGAGTGATCACGAGTGATGTAGGTATCAAATTCAGAATGAGTGTATATTTATAAAAAGAACATAGAGTTATTCAGTCTGAACATCAGATATCTTGTATTTGTATTGTATTCAACTGAATATTGGTCAAAAAGGATTCTGTTTTTTTATTTATGTTTCATACAACATCACAACTTTTTGGAACTGGAAGAAAAAAATAATGCCACTTAAATTATGATTTGTGCTATCTGTGTCTGCCAAGTACACAATGTCCATGTAGAACATACAGTGCAAAACATTTACTTACAACATATTTCATTTGTTTCCTATTTTCTTTGCAATGTAATATTACTTGTTGTAATGTAGAGCACAAAGTTCAGAGTTCATTATGGTTATGTTCAGGTACTGACAGTAGACAAGGGGAAAATATGCTGCTCCTGGTTCAATAGAGAAGAAATGATTGGTAGCACAATACAGGATGCCTTTATTTCATTAATACAGCAGTCCACACAGCTTGCATGATGAAAGCACCTCATTAGCGGTGCAGTAACAAAGTCCTCTGTTTCTACACAGCATGAGCATCTGTAATATATAAGAAAAAGGACTTTAAGTGTAAAAATACGCTTTAGGTCATGAATATGCTCATATGCACATGTGAAAAACAAGACGTTGTACAGGCTGTGTAGACAGATGTATTGATTCAAAGAGAAGCCTATTTGTAAGACTCCTTCTGTGCGGACAAGTGTTACAGTAAGAGTTAACCAAAACATAAATCTTTACCTAACCTGAAAGGATAGCTGTAGATTTTTTTTTTCAACCTGTACCCTATTTTCTCATGTTTTTTGTGTCAAAGTGACAATTGGAGGCAACAATTTTTGCATTAGGTCCAATATTGAGAGAAACTGCAGCAGTCGGTAGCTGGGCTGTGTCATAATCTTTGGTGGCAATTGTGCCCTTCAGAGTATGTCAACTTAAAGTGCTTGTTTTTCCACTGACAGGCTCAGAATGCTATTCTAAGTGTTAATGGAAAGGATCCCGACAGTGACCAACCTCCCTCTCACTCCTCTCCTGATATTTTCAGTGGCAAAAACAAGGATTTTTCGTGGACGTACTTTGATGGGCCTAATTGCCCAAAGGATTGCATTGCCCATTTTGTGGCTGCTGGCTGCAGCAGTTTCACTTAGTCCTGGACAAATTTCAGAAATTGTTGTCCCCATTAATCATTTAGAGACAAAAAACATGGGAAAATAGGATCCATGTTGAAAAATACTGAAGTTATCCTTTATAGTCCGTGAGCCAGTAGCTTTGTCGGTACCTTCTGGGGGGAATGATGCTCACTCTGATTTTTGGCAAAGTATATCTACAGTAAGAAAATATGTGATAGCATTGCACCAGTGGTAACTTTATGTGTGCTGTCATGCATTTCACACAACTACCCTAAAATAAATTTTTCATGTTACAGCCTGTATCAGTAAAAAGCTGTATGTGAATCGGAAAAAAAATGATGCAACACTAACCTATCTTTACATGTCATTAGGACGCACATATGTTTCATTTTTAGCATCAAGGAACTGCCACTGTTGCACCACCAAACTTTTATAACACGTAAGTGTGGTATAAGGTTTTACAAGAAAGATGAGAAACACAGCTGCAAATCATTTATGCAAAACGTGTCAGACAGAGCGAAAGTATAGAGCCACAAGTCTCCCGACCCACAGAAATGTCATGTCACTGGGAGAGCAGGCAACATGTAGCATCACTGTTCCTCCACACCCCACTTCCTCTACATGGTCAAATTCAGTCAAAACACCAACTCTTCATATGAAACAGAGTAGAATATCATCTTACTTCAGAGACGCATTTTAAACAGTTTTAAAGTTTGTTCACAGAGTCTTATGTAGGCTACAGTATCTCATTTACACGAGATTCTGAATGAGATGTTCACACGACTGTAATGTCCCTTTCTCTCTGTAGCTCCTGCTACTAGATTTAGTAAAACTATTAGGATTTATCCTTCCAACTAATAGTACCCTACACATATAGCATTAATAGAATCAAAATGTAAAGATTCACACGTTTCATCGCATCGCGTTGCATCATGACAGAACTGAATCATATCATACTGAATCATGTCGAGGTGCATATCAAATCAGTCTCAGTCAGTGATATTTGTCACAATAATAACTTAGTACAAGCACTTTCCATCAAGTGCAGTCATAAATTTTGATTCTATCAATTAACTAAATAGTGTGTAAGTATGAGGGCAATTATTAGATCAAGCCCTTTAATTTTTTACAAAAATGCAGGGTCTGACTTAGACTTTTGAATGTATATTTATCACCAGCTTCATCAGAAATGCTTTTCTTGGTTTTCCTCTTCAGAGTCTCTAAGTCTCTCTTCATGGTGAGGAGGCTTCAGTATGTTCGGCGCTAGTAGATTTTTGGGACTTCTTTTTATTCAAGTTCTTAGTAATGTCTAGACTAGAGGCATAGTTTCTCACTTTGGACGCTTCAAGTAATGTTCCCAGGACTAATACTATAGTTTTGAGGATTAACTAAACGGTTGCTGTTTCTTTGTGACTGTGGCTCTCAGTTCTGAAGCAAAGTGATTCAGCTGCTCCAGATCTAAATCTCCTCTAATCTTCTTTCTCCTTTATTGTGCAGCACTATCCCACCTCCGCAGCACTCTAAACAGAAAAAAAAAAAATCACAATACATTGCTGGTGAAAAAAAACACCTGTTGCAAAGGTAATATTAACATATGTATAAATGGTGATATAAAAGTTATCCTATGCCTCATACTTGCCTCATACACACTATATTTGGTTCCTTGAATTTTGTGATAAATTTTGAACCTATGCATGTAAACAAAGTATTCATTCTTAAAGTTATAACAAAGGAAACTTTTGTTACATCTTTCATGAAAGCAGTAGGACATCTTATGCTATGTATAGTCAATAGGCCTCATGCAAGAACCACTTGTAAGGACAGATTTGTTAAGTGGCTTGTACAAGTGATTGAGGAGCACTTGTCACATTCACCAGTTTTGTGTTCTTTTGAAATTTCTGTAAGATAAAAACACAATTTACGAGTGGTCCAGACCTGTCGTAGACATCATGTGCTGTTAATCTGCTAGTTTCATGACCCAAGTTTTTGACTAATGTCTGTATATTTCATTAGTTTGAAGAGATTTTGGTTTGAAAAGTAAATTGCATTTTATAATTATGTCAACATTATCCTGTTTGACTGCATTTCAAATTATAATATAAATGTAAATTTACACATTGAGCCTGTCATCATCAATTTAACTCGGCTTTTACCAACTGTCAGGTGTATCTTTTTTTTTTTTAATTTAAGTTATTTTTTTGGCATTTTTGCCTTTATTAGATAGGACAGCCAGAGATTAGACAGGAAACGGGGCAGAGAAAGGGGGGATGACATGCAGCAAAGTGCCGCAGGCGGGAGTCGAACCAGCGGCCACTGCAGAGGACTAACAGCCTCCAGACATGGGTCGGACACTCTACCCACTGAACTAAACGTCCAACCCTGTCAGTTGTATCTTAATATGTCTCTAACCAGGGCACCATCTTCTGTTGCCTGACAGTGCAACATCAACTATTATGGCACATATTCTGTGTAATATCTCTGCAAGGGAGACTTCCCTTTGATCCCCTCCTCCCCCTCCCTGCAGTCATCGATTGCCTTGCTGTGTTGAGACGTGTTTTTTTCCTTCATCATTTCCTCTTCATTTTGGTGACAGTCCGACTGTCAGGTTACACAGCATTAACAGCACTCATTTTTCCCTTTTCTCTGCATTAGCGGGTCCTTTAATTCCACCACTGATGCTGTTAAAATAATAGATTTTCCTTCATGGATCCCTGAAAGCAGGACTTCAAACTTCAAACTTATAACGTTCTTTTTGCCCTGTGATGCAATTTTCATGAATGAACACTTCCTGGCATGTGAGCAGGAAGTGTAGCCTTATATGGTATTATCAGGGTATTAATTATACTAATTTGCAAGTCTCATGCACATGCCTTCAAATACACACAGGTGGATAATTTAAACAGTCATTTGAAGTCAGGAGCATTTGCTGAATCTGACGTGGCATGTTTGTATGACCCCACCACAGAAGAAAGCATGAGAAAGTTAAAATAAAGATACAAAAATGTCCTTGCGTGAGGCCCATTGTGCTGTCCCTGCCAATAATTGATAACATTTGTGGGAATGCTTTTTCTTAAAAACAATAGTCTGAGCTACAGAGGGTCAATAATGATCATCAGTTTCAAGTAGAATGCTTTATTCTACTCTATAGTTTTCAAAAGTCTGTCTTGGGTTAAAGCTCACAAAGGAAGACCACTGCAATGTTATCACATTTTTTTTCTAGCACTAGTGGTGTATACTTTGCCATTATGAGAATTATTCCCCCCAGATGGTTTGAGTGGCTCAAATTTGGGATTCAGGCTCACATTAACCAAGTGGCCACATGCAGGACCAGGATGCAAACCCCAATCCCTGCATTTTTACAACCCAGTATCCACCCCAACCATTACATGTGTGCAGTAGAAAACATAACATTTAATTCTAAAAAACGACATTGAATATAATCCAGCAGCAATTATGTTTTCTTTGAAATAACATGGTACTGCATAAACATAATTTCTGGGACACAGGATTGGAATAACAGGTGAAATGGTGATGACTGATCGTAGCTTGTGGACACTGCATGGTACCTCATCTGATTCCCACTCTGTGTTCCTCAGGTGTGACATTCTGCTTGCAGGCTGATCGCCACGTGTCAGTGAAGCATTCTCTGCACATTTTTCCTCCCACAACTTTCTATAGGCACCAAGTAAATCTCTGCAATCCAGTTTTCAGCTTTACGTTTAGTAAGAAAATGCCACTCTCCTCTTCGTCTCCCTTTTTCCATGTGGTTGAATTGATATGAAATAGCCTTTAGATTACAGACATGGTATAAATTGAGCCCTTGTATTTTATAAATGGGGGTGAATACAAACACTTGAGATTCTACTTTCAAACCTGAAGGAAAGGCTTGGACAGTAACTCCAGGACTCAGCAAATGCTTGCACTTGGTATCGTCTAACAAGGAAAAAAATCACTTGTGAGCATTTGCTATGTCCAATTAGAAGACATAGTTTGAATTATGTTCCGCATTTCCAGCGATATTGCACTCAAGGCAGGACACGTCTTCCCTGCTTTCCTCCTGTTATAATATAAGAAAATTGCCAAGCCCATTAAAAATATTTTGCTCAAATTGATGGAATGGCTTATATTTCACTCACTCTCTCACAAATTTACTCATTGCCATACATACGGCAGAGGGGATGCAGATTCACGGCATGGAGCAGCTGTTGGCTATTGAGAGGCTCTTCTCTGCATTCATCATTAGAGAAGCTTTTTCTGCGAACCACTAGAATGAATACAGATGTTTGCTTTTCAAGAGATATGACCTTGCATTTGTTTTACTGCAAGGGCAGAAAACAAAACCAACAAGAAAAAAGTTTCTTCCACTTTCTTAACACAAAGACAGACTAACTGCACCAAGTCACTAGTACAGTGCCTATAAAAAGTACTGTATTTACTCCCTTAGATGTTTTCGCTTTATTGCTTTTGTAAATGGAATCATGGTCAGTATAATTTGGCTTTTCTGACACAAAAAATTACAAAAAAAACTCTTTAATGTCAAAGTGAAAACAGATTTCTACAAAGTAATGTCAATTAAATACAAAAATATAATGTAAAATAAGTGATTGCATTAATATTCGCCCCTTTAAAGTGACTGACCTAATTCAACAGAGGTCCAGCCAGTTGGTGGTTGTAGTCTCGCAATTAGTGAAATGGAGATCACCTGAGTGCAGTGAATGTGTCTCAAGTGATTGTAGTAAAGACAGCTGTGTCTGGAAGATCCAGTCTCTGGTTAATCGGTATTCCTTACTACACCATAAAGACAAAAGAACACTCCAAGCAACTCAGAGAAATAAAAATTGAAAAGTATAAGTCAGGGGATGGATACAAAAAAATTCTAAGTCACTGAACATCCCCTGGAGTTCAGTTAAATCCATCATTAAGAAATGGAAGGAATATGCACATTTGCACATGTGCTTAGAGCAGGCAGTTCTCACAAACTGAGTGACCGTGCAAGAAGGAGACTAGTGAGGGAGGCCACCAAGACACCTCTGACTACTCTGAAGGAGTTTAAAGCTTCAGCGGCTGAGAGGGGAGAGACTCTGAACACAACAACTGTTGCCTGGGTTCTTCACCAGTCAAAGGGAGAGTGGAAAAGCGTAAGCCACTGTTGAAGAAAGCTCATTAAATCTCAACTAGAGTTCCACTGAAAGGCATGTGGAAGACTCCATGGTCAAGTGGAAGAAGGTTCACTGCACATCACCACAAACACACCATCCCAACTGTGAAGCATGGTAGTGGCAGCGTCATGCTGTGGGGATGCTTCTCAGCAGCAGGCCCTGGAAGGCTTGTTAAGGAAGAGGGTAAAATGAATGCAGCAAAATATAGGGAAATCCTGGAGGACAATCTGATTCAGTCTGCAAGAAAACTACGACCTCGGAGAAGATTTTTTTTCCAGCAAGACAATAACCCGAAGCACACAGCGAAAGCTACACAGAAATGGTTTAAAGACAACAAGGTGAATGTGCTGGAGTGGCCGAGTCAAAGCCCAGACCTCAATCCAACAGAGAATTTGTGGTTGGACTTGAAAAGGGCTGCTCACGCCCGATCCCCGTGCAACCTGACAGAGCTTGAGCAGTTTTGCAAAGAAGAATGGAGTAAATTGCAGTGTCCAGATGTGCAAGCCTGACTGAGACCTGTCCACACAGACTGCTGTGATTGCAGCCAAAGGGGGATGAATATTAATGCAATCACTTATTTTACATTATATATTTTTTTTATTTAATTGCCATGACTTTATAGAAATCTGTTTTCACTTTGACATTACAGAGGGTTTTTTTGTATTTTTTTTTTTTTTTTTTTTTTTTTTTTTTTTTTTTTGTCGTTAAAAACCAAATTATATTGACTATGATTCCATTCATAAAAGCAATAGAAGGGGAAAACATCCAAGGGGGTGAATATTTTTTATGGGAACTATTGAAGCTGACTGGGGATCTCACCTTTTGTGGTGGTGAAATGAGTTAGTTTGGTGACTTGTTACTTATAAATTGAGTTGCAGCTTTGTTATTTTAATTATTCTCTACTATTTTGTCAGCTTGAATCCCAGTGAGCCCAACTAACTGACTATATTACTTTCTTTACAGAGCATTTTGAAGCATGGATTCATATGTGTGTGCACAGATTTGATTGTCTTATTTCCTTTCTCAAAAATGCACTACTGCTTGATTATATGCAAAACAAACCATTTGGTGTGCTGCTGCTTTCAAGGAACAATCTGTCAATTCAATTTGTCAATTTTGGAAATATGCTTTTGCTTTCTTGCTGAAAGTTAAATGAGTAGATTTAAACCACTTTCTTCTCTGTACATTAAATACAGGTTTGGGGAATAATGGATTACATGTAACAGAGAAACTAATTAGGATACAAAAGAAGGTAACTATTTCATTACATAATCAGATTACAGACATGTTTAGCAAAAATAGGATTATTAGCAGGATTGCAATTTTATAATACATTGTAAAATAAAGAATGATATACTACTATGTGCAGTGCGCACACATTACACTACACACACGCCGCTCTGGTATCAGTGAAACCAGTTAATCTGACAGTTCAATTCATAACTATGTCACCTTGTGAAAAAATGCTTTTCACTGGGTGGACATTAAAAAAAAATACAGGTAGGATCAATTGCTGATGTTAGCGTACTTAAATAAGTATATTTAAATAAGCAAATTACAGCTTTTAATCTAAATGTGCTTGGGCACATAAGAAAGGAGGGAATAGCTGAACAAACAGTTAATAAACCTACAAGGAACAGAAAGCATTATACTAGGCTAATCAATTTCACCATATTTGGTAATGAGGTAATCCAAAAGTAAATGGAAAGTAATCAAGTTAAGCTAGTTTATAATATGTCATTTTATGCTTTGGCTTTCGTACAGATTCAACCAAATAGATCTAACACGTTAATTTGTAAGCTTTTGGTGGCCAGGTTTTAATTTTGTTACCTCTGGCCGAGCCAGGTTAGCTGTTTCCCTCTGTTTCAGTCTTTGTGGGAAGATAACCAGCTGCTGGTTGTAGCTTCATATTTAACAGACAGGTACAGTAGTGCTGTCTAACTCTCGGTAAGAAAGTGAGCAGCATATTTCCAAAATGTCAAACTAATTATCAAGTTATGCTTTTAATTTTGGGATTAGCTGGTTAGCTGCACAGGGGATTTGGTTCTTCTTCCTCTCCTGATTCTCCCACATATTATTTTCAATGGCATTCTATTCATGATTATCTTACATGTTCTGTTACAGCCTGCATCTCAGTGCAATAGTAATCCTGCGCTACAGAGGTCTTGGTTACAGTACAACTACCATTATTATTCTTATTATATGACATTTTTTCTTTCTGTGCATTTTTGTCCCACTGGCCTTTGTTGTACAGCAATCATGAAACATCAAAGTGGTTAAAAAGAGATAAGACGTCTTCCCTTTGAGGTCTGCTTTACTGTATGTAAATTTCCTATATTGTTCTTCACTCATCTCATTTTCCCTCTGCTCTGTCTGAGTCCATTTGTGCTGGATTTTCAAGTTCAATCCAAGTAGGAAACCATCAAAGGGTCTCTGAATGTGAACGCAGATACATTCAAGCAAAAATGTACTTCCGCATATATATACATATTACTGGGTGCGACAGATTTTCATAAAATTTGTCTCTTTCTGTTATTTTAGATTGAAAATTGGTCAAACTGATGTCTGATGCTGCATTTATTTACATTTTCTTTATTTTCTATTTTTCTATTTTATGCAAAGAACATTGTTTTTTCCACTTTGAACAAAGTGGCTTCATTAAATAAGTTTGCTTTGCTTGCTTTACTAATTGGCGAGAGCTTGCATACTTTGCAGAGAGCAAACGGTTAGTGCAAAATAATAATAGAAAAATCAAAGTCCTATAAATTTCTCTCAGTAATTCATCTCACTGGCATGTAATCTAGAAATTAATGAATCTTGGGTTTACAATCAATGCAATCTTGTCTTCCAGCAACCCAGAAAGTAAGATAAATCTTATTTCTACACATAAACAGTAACCTTAAAACCCGTCAGAGCTCAGGAAATTAAAGAAACTGAAAGAAAGACTATTTGTTTCTGCTTTTCACTGTACCTCTCTTTTAGTTGCTATTCCAGTCCCTCACTTACATTCCTTTTCATAGGCGGAGGATGTTGTTGGAGAAGTACGTGATGTGCAGTCAGATAGTGGCCTCAGTAGTTAGACCTTTCTTTTCTTCCTCGCCCTCTGGAAAAACAACCTCTACACATAGGAACATAGATAAAAAAAAGTTTGAGACTGAGAGAATTACAGCTTCTCTAGCCAAACTATCTCTCAGTTTGATCAGCGCAGAACAATCCAGTCAGTCCAGGAGGAACACTGAGATAACAGAAGTGTGAAATGTTCAAAAGACCATTTAGGTATTTATTTATCATAGTAATGCAGATGTGTCATAACTTACTGGCTACCTTAAAAATCATTTATTTCTTTATTAAATTTAAGACTTGGAGCAAGAGAAATATCCCAATACCTTTTCTTGCTTTGCAGGTTGTTATTGCTTATTATCTCCCGAGTTTCAGGCCACTGTAGGTTTGGAGGATGAAGGTGGGCTGCTGTCAGTTTAGATTAATGTCAGTTACAATGGATTAATTTTGACAACTTTCCACAGCAGTATAAAATTGTTATACAAACTTCTTAAAAGAATCTTGCAGCAAAATCCATTCACCACAGTCCATCCGTAAAACTCAAGTAATTGGTTGTCTCAAGGCTGGCTAACTCTGCACCCATCTTCATTCATCAGGTGCTGTTGTTAATGACACAATGGAAAAGATATCTCACAGCAGCTTTCTTCACTACTGCTACTGGCACTTCAGGTTTAAAGGATGGTTTGGATTTTTTTGAGGTGGGGTTTTATGAGGTACTTATCCAGTCTGTAACCTATAGTAGATGCTGGTCGACATGTCCCCAGTTTGGAGAAGCAGCAGGAGTACCAGTGTAGGAAGCTAAGCAATGTACTGCTGTGGACAGCAGCAAAATGTATTTTAGCTACCTAAAAAAAGGCCAATCCCCCCAAATACTATATTTAGAATATTTTCATTGCTTTACCTAGCCATCAGACAGCATTTTCTGATGGACAACTGCTGTTAAAGAAGCCAAATAATCTCTCTTGTGCGCAACCAGAGTCCATTGACAAATTCAAGTCATTTTACATTGACACACAGGAGTTGCTTGTCTACTGCTGCCTCGATCTGATAGCTTGTTAGTGTGTGACTTCACTGAATCTGATTCAGATCCTCTGGCAGGTGGTTTCAGCCCAGTGGGAGGGTGCAGTCAAAAAGCTGCCTCTCCAGTTTTGGAGGTGACTTGTGATGCTTAACAAAGGCGAGATGAACAGAAGGCAGAACAGAAGAACAGATGACCTGAGTGATCTGTAAAGTCATGATTCGTGACTGTGTCAGAAATAACGAGTATTGTGCCAGAAGATTAAGAGCTTGATCTAAGGAGTTATATACAAGTCTAAATTTCACTGGAACAGAAGTTATTGTGTTCTGAAAGAGCTGCAACTGGCCCAGTATCATAGACTTTTAGGTCAGACCATTAGTTCAGTTATCAGCGCATCTTTCAGCCAGATTCCTGAAGACACCCACTCACAACGTGATGAGTTTCTTAATTATTCCATTAATAAGAGTAAGGGGATTAGGCCTCTAATCTCCCTTTGATTTATAGAACTGAACACGAGCATCTCCCCTGAGCCGGTTCCTGTTCCATGTGTTCACCCACTTTGAACAAATAAGAAATTTCTGGTATGACATTTCTGCTCATTAGACAGCATTCCCATTTGTTTATCACATTACAAGACCTGTATTATCTCCATTGACAATAAATTCTTGTTTATTTGCATATGATCATCCAATTTCATGCTCGCCATAGCTCCACTGAGGAAACACCCTCTCTTGACATCTAGCTTTTCATTTTAGGCCTATTTAAAAATGTTTCCTGTCCTATTAAAGATTTTAGAAAATATGTTGCCAATTAATTGTTTTGATTTTGTGAACAGCAACGTTATTTTTTAGAAAATACCTATTTTGCTTTTGCTGGTTTAGCACTAAATCTTCTTGAATCATGACAGGTGATTAGTGTTTGCAACTAAATGCAGCGCTGCTTTTCACTCCTGTCAACTCTGTATAAATTGACCATCTTGAATAATTTAGTTCATGTTAAAATGCAGCTATTAATTGATTTAGTTCCTACCTTTTGGGTTCAGGTTTGTCTGTTTCAGTCTATACCCGCAGGAATTAAGGGTCGTCCACAACAAGAACTAATAAGCAATTATAACTGTAACTGTAATTATAAGAAATAGTCGGCCGCTGTAAATTGGCTCGGTACAGTATTCCCTAACGTCAAGTTGGTTACTTGGTTGTTTATCATCTGCAATAAAATAAAGCATGAATACTAAAATGCAGCTTTTCCTTCAAATGGTGACTCACAAAAATGGCAAGAAAGAAAAATATTTTTATACTTATTGCCTGTAATAAATCTTACACCTTCTGAATTTAGCTTTTTCTCTTTTACTGATCTAAGTCAAGCTTGTTCATAAAACACACTCGAAACTTGACAGAAACAAGATAAAACTCACCCAGAAGTCTTTCTTAGCCCCTCCACTGTTCAACAATCACCAGCTCTGGTTTGGTTGAAAATAAATCCTTAATTCATCACATAAGATGTGGAAATATTGTGGCTCCCTGCTACTTCACTGAGTTCACTGAGAGGCTGCTGAGCCCGGTTCAGCTGCCCACTGTGTAAACACAAATACTGCACCGGTCCGAGCTGCAGGTCCAATTTGACTCAAGTCATATTAGGGCCTTTAACGGCACAGCTAACTGAGCTAACGTGAGCTAGAAGGAAAGTTACAGCCAAAGAGAGTTACAGCAGTATAGTGAGCAGTAGTCACTCTGGTGATATGCTGCCCCTTGTTTGTTTTGAGTTACCTTCGACAGGTGACCACATTTTTACATGTTGTTCCTTCAGCGTCCTGGGTATATAGAGCAACATTATCACGCAGAAAGCATCAGTCCACATGGGAAAAAAATTTCAGGGGGGCTCAGGAAAATAGCATGTTGATGCCAAAACATACATACCAAAATTTAAATGTTCAGATCTGAATACATAATGAACACGGGGAAGCTAGAGAATGGTAAGAAAAATAATGGACCCACCCTTTAAAAACCAAGTGACCACAGTGGCATAAATGTTCTTAATTTACCTGAAGACTACTTTTATCACTTGGTCTGGACTCCTACAGTTGTTTTTATTAGGATGAAAAGTGTGTTACCAGACTCTACATTACTCAAAATACTACCACTGGGCTGGAATTATTCCCATGTTTTCCCCAGTTCACTGGCTCTCTAAGATGATTTTCTGATCAATTCAAAGGCATTCATTGCAGTCAGTGATGACCTAGCATGACCGGCTCCTGGTCGCTGCCTCAGGCTCATGTAACTTCTTAAAAGTCATATTTGAGTGGAAGCCCTTAAAATTTACCAGCTCCCCTGTAATTGGGTATATTTTATCTCTGCTGTACTTTTACTTTGTACTGTTGTTTTTGTTTGTTTTTTCTTTTCTGTTTTGTTATCTCAAATTTTTAATGCATGTTGTTCTTCATCTGTTTGTTTTATTATAAGACATTTTGTAACCATATAACAATACATCTAAAAAAAAAAAAAAGACAAACAAGCCTTTACACTCCATGCAGCCATTTTTCCTTTGTTGCTCAGCTCTGTTTGTACTCCAGTCAGGTGTTCTACTTCTCTCATTCATATTCTGAAACAGTTTGACGTGACTCTGAGTTGAATATTTAATCATTGTGTATGCAGACAGTAGAAGTCTGTCACATAGAATAATTTACATCTAAACAATTGATTGCTTTTGTTTTTCCAGTTGACAGAATTAATTGTTCCCATAACTTATAGTAGATATGCACAAATGCTCAATTCAGTTTACAACTGTCACATTTATGACCACAAGAGATTGAATTAAAATATGTGCTCTGACATTCTCATTGTTAGCAATGATGAAAAATGGATGGTAGGGGAGCAGAATCTTTCTTATCAGTGTGTTTTTAAAGTGCCCACAGCCCTAAAGAAAGGTTATATAAATCACTGCACAAGCTCACCTACACCTAGTATCACAGGATGCTTTTAATATCTTGCTGTGTGAGGAAAATGGGCAATGATGCATATTTTCACTCTGCCTCCGGCATTTGCAAAACCACACTGATTTTTTGTTGTTGTTGTTGTTGTTTGTTTTGTTTTCTTTACCATTTTATTTGCTTGTGTTTAACGCACAATGTCACACATAGTAAACAAGTATTTTGATTTTACATGAGCACAACAGGTTGAGGAATTTGAATAATCATACACAAATACTATATTTTAAGGGTGTGATGAAGACATAGTAGAATAGGGAAACCCCCTATAGAGTCTAGACACTGGTGGAGGTGATAATGAGATGAAGACGAATGTTGAAGATCAAGATGTGATGAGGAATGTATCGATGAGCTTAACTTGGCACTGGATATGATGAACTAGAGATGAATGGGGTGGAGGAGGGACAGCCGACAGCGGCAGAGAAGAGAACAGATTAAAAGTTTAACAGCAGCGGTATGATTAGCTGGTGCAGATGTTGACTAAATCTGATTAGTTCAACAGAAAAAAGTGAAAGCTCATAATCAGCTGATTCGTGGGAGCAGGAGGAGTGAGGGAGAGATGGAAGATTGCAAATCAGTGAACATAAAGGTGGTCTTAGTGATTGAACTTGCACTGACCTTCATGTCCACTTGTTCTCTTATGAAGTGCTTGTTCAAAATGGCTTTGATTAGCTGATACACACTGACAAAATAACATTCATTTGCTTGTTTAGGGCACCAACATCTTAAGTGAGGGATATCATGTTTACACGTATGTGCAGAAACATAAGGTTTATGTTATTTGTTTTTTTTGTTTTCTTACAGTTTGTATATAATTTCACTTCTTCTACAGTTCTTACATACCAAAGCAACAAGCAGACAGCAGGCAGGCCTCATATAAAATATCCTGTACATACACATAATAACTTATATTGAGTTCAGTCCAAATAAGGACAGTTTAAACAAGACCGTGGAGCACTCAACAAATGAGTTCTTCTCCTCAAGTTTATTTACATTAAACAGTATATTTGACCCATGACAAGCAAAACTTCTTTCTTAGCCATTAAAACATGTGCAGTAACAAGAAAACCAAAGTGTAAAACAAGATTTCCAACACTTGGTTCTGTCTGTCACATGATTTGGTTACATTAACTGTGTCCTCTGTGCCATAGACCTCCATCATCATCCAAAATACACAGCCTGCCACCTCAAATGGAAAATGACATGAGAACATTTCTGAAACTTTATTTACACCATACATCGCTTACCCTTAACCTAAACCCAAATACTAATACACTACTGAATAGGTCCTTGAGTTTGTCTCGTCTGCCAATCAGTGGGCAGGCCTTCCATATGCCGTCACAAACATGTTCTATTTGACTTTTTGCTTTTCTTAATGCAGCCTGTTCTCCAATAGAAAACGACCAGAAACGCTCTACTGGGTCATATGTCCACATACGACCTATCTGGGCATATGAGAAACGCTCTACTGGGTCGTATGTCCACGTACGACCTATCTGGGCGTATGATTTGGAGGATATGTTGTCCAAAAATCACACATTGCATATGGCCACACTGTTGCACTGGATGAAATGCAACACTGAACATGTGTGCTGAACTTTATTTTCAGTCCATCCCACACGCACAGTCCTGCTGTGATAAACACTTGCCAGAACACCAAATGTGTATTAATACACTACTGAAAATAGTCCATGATTTTCTCCTGCACAACAGTGACCGGCTGCTTTGGTAAACCAATAACTCCTTTCTAAAAATGAAATATATTCGTGACTAAGTTTTGAAGATTGACAACAGGAACAAATGGGCTCAGGATTGGATGCCACAGACACCAAAGAGAGGTCAGAAAATATTGAGAGATGGACGAACGCATTGTTGGGATTTGCTGACAGAAATGGGCCATTCTACCAAACTAATGCAAACTGCTGTTCCACAACCAAAAAACAAATTCAAAAGTACTAAAATCCCTGTGTTATCTACTGAAACCCAAATAATATTTGGGATAGCAGTAAGAATAAAATAATCATTTACTTTGTACTTTATATTGAGAGGTGGCTGTCTCAAACTCTTTGTTTTTTTATGTTTCTTCTAAATCATGACTCTTTATGTAAAACATGTCCTGTATTTTCCTGTCACTGCTGAAACAGAGTAACTTTGAGTCCATGGGCTGAGGCCGATTTTACCATACCCCTACATTTTTGCATGTTTAGTTGGTAGGTGGCATCATTTTGAAGTAAATGTGTTAAAAAGTCTGAAAATCAGGGTGTAGCT
The DNA here is from genome assembly GCA_034769285.1 of Lutjanus argentimaculatus. NCBI lineage: Eukaryota > Metazoa > Chordata > Actinopteri > Lutjaniformes > Lutjanidae > Lutjanus > Lutjanus argentimaculatus. Next base: position 10,922,253 of record JAWZSL010000026.1, read on the forward strand.
TTAACAAACATCACTACCAAACACCTATTTTCTGCAAGTCATTTGGATTTTATTGCAGAAACATTAGTTTTTATGTGTGTACAACTGTTCAAAGTTTTTCAGTTGTGACATAATTGTATCAGTAGTAACAAAAGAGAACACCAGCTAAAAATAACAGTTCTAAAATTGTCACTGAAATAGTCACGACTGAAATATGGGCTCTTTCGTTAAAAAATATTGACTTACCAGCTAAGATGATATTATAGTGTTGGGTTCAGTGTATATTAAAGCAAATGAATCCATAACTTTTAAATTAGTATGATCAACTTTATGCCCTTTACAAAGAAAAACTGCATTCAAAATACAATGAATCTAAAAACATTACACGAAAAAAATTAGTCAAAATTGTCATTTTCTATTAATTAATCTTTGAAAACTTTTTTTTAGTTCTAAAATATTTTTACAATGTAGATGTAAACAAATCTTAATGGGTCAATAAAACATTCAACATTGGGGAGAAAAGACGCTTTTATTTCAAATTTAAACTTTTTAATTTTTTTGACTTTGAACCAATTCTGTAGAGTAGCCCTAATAAATTCAAGTTCAAGTTGCTTATTTGTCATTTCCACTTACAGAGTACAGTGTACAGGAACAAGAATATAGGATGTGTACTTCCTGGTGCCATCTATCCAGACCACAGGCCCTTCCTTCAGTTTGTTTTCCGACAACAAGCTTATCGGGTCAAGGTCCTGCGATTAAATCTTTCCCCTTCACCACGGGTGTTTACCAGGATGGTGGGGGCTGCTTTGTCTGCTCTACAGATGTTGGGAATACATGGATTTGTGAATTGTGCTCCATCTCTCAGCCAATGTGTAGAAAATATGCAGAGGGTTATTTCACATGTACAGCCCTCAGGTTTCAAGGTAAATGTGAAGAAAAGCAACCTTGAGCCAAAGCAGAAGGTGTTTTTTGTGGGACTTTGTCAGAATTCAGTCACAATATCAGCATCCCCCACCCCACAGAAGGTGATGATTATTCTAGCTGGCCTGGATCAATTCTGTTTTGGCAAGGAGATAGAGCTGAACCATTTCAAGAGGTTGTAGGGGATGATTTCAGCTACAATGGCTGTTGTTCCTTTGGGCCTCCTCAGGGCCCAGACACTGCAGAGGTGGCTGAATGCCTTCAAATGCCATCCAAAGTTAGACAGACGTGTGAAACTTTGGGTGACAAGTACATGTGTCAGAGCTTTATGCCTGTGGAAGGACAAGGTGCTTTCACTCCAAGAAGTCTCCCTCGGGAACATTGAGGAGAACAGTGGTAACCACAGATGCTTCCCTTACAGGTTGGGGAGCAGTCTGGGAAAGCAGGTGCATGATTTGTGGAGCCCCCTTGAGGTGGCAAACACATCATTGTCCTGGAGTTGAGAGCAGTTCACCTCCCTCTGAAGGTTCCCCGCCCCTCCATTCAGGGCAGCATGTCTTTATAAGAACAGGCAGTTCTTCCATTGTGTATCATATAAATCACGAGGGAGGCACAAAATCCCTGTGTTGCCTCCAGGTAGCACAGCAATTCCTTTTTTTAAACCCTTTCATCATCTGGCTTTGCTCAGGGTAATCTTTACTCCAGGGGTTGTAAATCGGGCAGCAGACATTCTGTCCAGTAGTGGACCTCCCCAAGAAGAGTAGAGGCTTCATCCAGAAGTGGTAGCCCTCCTATCAACTCAGTTTGGCATGGCTCAGACTGGCCTATTTGCATCAGCCGAGACAACCCACTGCAGTATGAGGTCTGCCGTGGAAGGTCAGGGAGGTCTCAGGAGGGATTCCCCAGGTACTCAACTGGATCACCCTGGGCCACTACAAGGTGCTGTTAATCACCCCCTGGTGACGAAGGAAGCATCAGTTCCTGTCAATCCGTCTCCTGGTTCACGGTCAATCATGGGCCCTGCCAGTCAGGGTGAACCTTCTCTCCCACGCAGAGGATCAGATATGGTACCCCAAACCAGATGTTCTACAGCCTGGGGTTTCTCAGTCTCAGCAATTGGCTAACCAGAAGTCTAGGGTGTTCCCTGTGTGGTGTCAAAATGGACTGGAAGATCTGCCACATGGCCCTTTGAGCTGATTCTCGTTTTTTTTTTTTTTGTTTTTTTTTTGTTTTTTTGTTTTTTTTCTTTCAGTCACTCTTGGACTTTAAAAGGGCACCCAGTACTCCATTATGGGATCTTCCTTTGGTTCTAAGGTCCCTGATGGGGGCTCCGTATGAGCCTATAGAACAGTCTAACTTCAAGTTTCTGCCTCATGAAAAAGCTTTCCTCTGGTTATATGTTCTGCCAAGAAAGTGAATGATCAAGTGAGTGATTAAGTGGTAGGCTAATGACTCAGCGATGTCTTGCTGGCCAAACTGGGCTTATATTGCACTCAGTTATTTGTTTTATATTGTTTTTGGTGGTTAAAAAATAATAAATAAATAAATAAAAAGTCCCTCCCTGTGTTTAAAAGTGTTTGTTCCACTGGATTGTTAACACTATCACTGAGGCCTATCCGGGGCAAAATCTCCCAGACCGGGGCATCTGGTAGCTCACGTCCCAGAAGTTTGGGACACTTCCTGGGCCACTTTAAAGGGGGTTCAATTTCAGAAATGATGCAGCAGCAACATGGAGTGCTTCAACGTGGCATCCCCCACACCATTGGGTTCCACGCTACTGCTCTCAACTGCTGGGCGAGGATGTGAGACAGTGGAGCCCTCTGTTCCTCGCAACACTGATGGTACTAGTCACCGTGGTGATGGTCTACGTTTACCATGCATGGCAGCTAGAATTGCAAGATCAGGGGATCACAAGTTATCCATTAGTATCTGCACAAAAAGTCCTAGAAGGGACTATTGGTAGCTATAGGCGTGGCGTTAGGTATGATGACAGCAGGAAGCCTCCATGGAAACGACTCATCTCAAACAAACAATGGAGGCTCTTGAGGAGGTTAGCATAGTACTGCAATAGCATCTGTTATATAAGAACTGGAGAGTATTTCTTTATTGGAAGAAAATGACACTGAAGGCTTTTCTTGATGGAAAAGATGTTTTTGCTCATGTCCCAACAGGCTTTGGCAAGAGTTTGGTTGAAGTTAGCCCAAACAATGTGACCAAGCTGTTTTTTACCAAATGGCTGCAAAATTAGTTGATCAAGCGAGATAAATAACATGCATATATGTTTTTCCATCCTGTGAAACCCGAGCTATGAGCATGAACAAACTGAAATTAAGCTTGACTATCACAGAACTGTAGAAAGGTTTGACTGATACAGTGCCCACACTTTTAAATAAACACAAGACTTGTCTTTTCACCTTCCTCTCTTCTCATGGCTGCAACAAACTGTTTAATGATTCTTTGGCAACAGAGCACATCACATGCAATGGAAACATTTACTTTACATATTTCTCAAATCACTTTTAAGCCAGACTTGTATCTTCTTGAGAGAATCAAAGCCTCCATCAAACAAAAATACTAAGTACTTCACTAGTGTTTAGCAGCCACCTAGCACAGTTTACAGCATGGCTTTTGTTATGTCATAAATTTCATTGAAACATGCACTCAAAACAAGGGGTGCCAGGACTTCTGTTTGGATTTCAGGAGGGACTGTCTGATGATGTCTGTTTTGCCTCTGGTAGCGTGCCTCTCCAGCCTGCCTCTGAGAAGTCACACAGCATTATGGATTGTGTCCCCAGTTACCACCCAGAGGCAATCCACAGCAATTCATTCAGTTCACTTCCAAACAGAAACAGAGGTTGGAAGAATTCATTTAGTCCACTTCCAAATAGAAAGGGAGATGGGAAGAATTCATTCAGGTCACTGACAGAGAGGTTGAAGGTCATTGAAAGATACAGTGGATAAGCTATATAGATTAATAGATTTTTCATAAACTGAAAATGTACTTACAAGTAAATGATTAAAATTTCATTTCAGTGCATTACACTGACACACAGTTTCAGGATGATTATCTCTGCATACTGCACATGTTCTTTATGCTTTACACTGTGAAAATTTGCACATTCCTTGGTCACTAATTTGCTCACTCCATTCTCTTTATTTCAAACACTGTACATCCCTCGACTTTGACTTAACTTTTGCAGTACTTGTTTTTATATTTTGCTTTTCTCTTTGTATTTGTATTTAATGTTTATTTGTATAGTGACAAGTATGTAACATAAATCAATGCCATACAGCACAGTATTTACAGCCAGAGTTGATTTGCAATGTCCGTCCCTAGCTGGCACTTTGTCATGCACCAAAATATGCAGGCAAATTCCTTTTATGTTCAAAACTACTTAGCAATAAACCTGATTCTGTTGACAATGCTTAAAATGCTTTACTACCGTTTCAGAGTGTTCCTCATTCTCCTTTAACTTAAAGGTTTGGTAAAATGCAGCCCATAGGAATTACATCCATAATGAATCTTGAATCTTGAATATTAGGCATCTCTGCACCTCGTAATTTTCATCCATTGCCAATTCAGGTAGCAGAACCCTAAATGCTGCAATGCAAAGTAATGCTGTAGAGCGTGGGATGACTGATGGTTGAGGAGCAGGAGACCGGCATTCAAATCCTGTCATAAAACTTGCATTTAATGTTTGTGTTTTTGTCAACCTTAACCCTGTCTTAGTTGCCATGCAAAGATATTGTAGAAGGCACTAATTGAAATATTGAAGTCTGGCGGTAGAGTTGGTAAAATGATAAAAGATACCACTTTTACCACTGTTTTGCCATTTAGCATATATGGCATTTTAAATAAGAGTTACTGGTGAAAGTGCTACTTGCAAACTTGGGCGCAGATCCCAGAGGGCATGGAGAGGACCTGTCCCTCTCAACTTCTGAAAAACATGCAGTTGTTAGAGACAGTGGCTCCACTTCGCTTCACTCTGCTGCCCCCTCCCCCACATCCCTCCAACACTATAGATAAGTCCAGGGCTGAATTTCACCACTGTCCGACTAAGGTTGTAATGAGATCTGCATCCTTTCTTGCACAGTGTAGCTACAGTCATGGTCTAAGATGGTGGTGTCGTTTGTGAGGCTCATATCATGTTGGCTGTACATGGCTCCATTGAGTCACAGGTCCACTCAAAAAATCCTGAACACAGGAATCGTGAACAACAGTTTAACAGTCTAACCCCAGAATTCGGTGCTACATAGTTCTCAGTCTTTTCATATGTTTTCATCATCTATTTTCTAACATGTAAAACTCTGAATTTCCTTTACCTAAACTTTAACCCTCCATGGTACGCTGTTGCCTCTAGATAACATAACCTTTATTGGCCCTTTACTCACTCAAAAAAAGGCAAGAGCCTCAGGAAACTAGCAGTTTTTTAATTTGTCACATGAATCTGTGGAAGTCATGTCTAATCCATTTTTTGCAGCCTTCCTCACATGGTTCAGCTCCAGGAGCGCAACTACCTACTTTCTGAGGGGTATGCAGGCACATTACAGGCGCGCGCTCTCTTCTTCTCTTCTTTCTCTCCATCCTCACACCTGAATGACATGAACTTTGTGTTAAGGAGGTTTAAAAAATACAGCAGTCAAACCACATATAAAAAACATGAAATTTTAATTTTAAATGATATCCTTATTGGATATCAGTTTCTGATTGGATGCTGCATCTGATCAGACTTATCAGATACATCACAACAGCACTGTAGTGTTACATCCGAGTGAAGACATTTAAACTCAAGTGTATCACTCCCAAGAGGAGGAGGAGGGGAGGTGAAGGAGCGGAGTTGCGCCTAATCAGTGACGTGCCTCTGTTACTGATCATGTCATTTACACATGCACAAACAGCTGTTAAATACAGAAAATGCCGACTCGAAATAATTTTCCCCCCATCGCTTTGGCGCCCCCTCTAGCGCAGCGCCCCTATGCGCCACATATGGTGCATACCCACTTTTTGTGCCACTGTTCAACTCCATCATCTCTCGCCACAAAAACTGTCTGAAAAAGTCTTTTTATGTCATTTCACAACCTGTAAAAATTTGATTCACATTAATAGATGAATGAAGTTTAATTAAAGTTGTTTTTTAAAATACATTTTAATTTTTAATTGCCTTAGATGTACTTTATTTGATAACTAAGAAATAGAAAACTAATAAAATGTAATTGTTGCCTTTAAGTGACACTGTACCATTATGGAATCCCACCATGACATTTTTGGTATTGTGTTTTTAGGTTCAACCAATATAAGACGGTGTGTAAAATGTACTGATAGCTATTTTATTTTATTCTAATTTTCCAAAGCAGTGAGCCAAAGATGACAGCAACACAACATGAATTTAAATGTAACACAAATGATCAAACACTGAAATGTGACTCATTATTTTGTTTTGAAGAAGGTTATGATAGTTTTCTTTGATAGATTATTGATGCAAAGTTTGCTAAAATATGCCTACACTCTTTAACACATTAATTCATATAGGCTGTTCCACAATGGTACAACAGAGTAGAGAGTAACATTCAGTCAAACAAACTTAAGAAAATGCCTTTTCAAATGGCATAAAACATTAAAAAAAATTACCCACTGGCATCATAGTGCATATCATAGTGGATTAAACAAATACTGAAGTGTTCCCAAAGGGTTGAAATTCAAACAAACCTTCACGAAAGTCTAATCTAATAGGGCATCTGTTCTTCGAGTTAGAAAGTTCAGGAGTTTCCTGAATTGCAGCTCAACAGATCCATTTAACAGGCTCATCATTTTTACAGTACACACAGCACAGTTTAGTGGCAATAAAGTGGTGTTTTATATGAGACAGAACCTCATTCTAAATCAGTCTTTCTAGTTTTAACATAATGTTGGTACATCCCTCCAGAAAGCTGATAAAACAAAATATTTGGGTTTTTGGCCTGTCTCTGAACTTACTTTTAAATCACAAATAGAGCACATTATAAAGAACGTTAATTTTGGTGTTCAGTATTGTTTCACACTGCTTTACATTTAATGTCACAAAGAGAGACGTATTGCAAACTGACCTTGTTCATCAAACTGCTTCAAAACTAATCTCCTTTCTCTCTGTGCTAAATGGCTCTGCAGAGGGTGTTCTTGTTTTTGCACCATTGTACAATGCTTGGTATTCCCTGTTGATATGAAACAACAATTTCAATTTCATTGGTATCAGTTTATCTTAAAATGCATCCATTTAAACTATCCTTATTGCTTAAAGCAATTCTTCGCCCCTCATACTTCAAATGACTCTCTAAGATGCTCTGATCAGCTCTGCTTTATGGTCTTATTCGTCTCTGGGGAAAATGTTTAGGGCTTCCACTGTTTTTTACTTGACCATGTTTGTTCTGTGACTTCATCGGACTTATTCAACAATGTTTCAGTCTCTCATACTGCATTAGATTGAGCTATGTGTACACAATAAATTAGGCAATGAGTTTATGTTAAATCCATTGAAAAGCATGTCAAATTACATTTACAGTATGTTATAAAGAAAGTGAACGAGAACAGAAATATCTGTTAATGCCAGATATGGAAAGAAACAAGTGTGAAAATGTTTAATATGTTTGTTTGTTTGTTTTTATCTAGTCAAAGTGCCACACAGAAGTAATTGAATAGCTTTCTTTCAGCATCAAGAAATTCTGTTGGGCCAACCTAATTTACTTAGATTGGATCATCTTCAATTATTGTAACTTTACCACTCCAAAATGAGCCAAGCCTAATGAATTAAGTCAGACCCAAACCAAGAAAATAAGCTGAATTAACCTACCCAATTAAGCTGGAGAAACAGAATTGCTTGATGCTAAAAGAATGCTATTTAAGCATGTGTAAATAATTCTCATGATTTAATCAAGTTCATTCAAATAGTTATTTTAGGGCATTAGTGTTTTCAGCAATGATGGACTGTTACTAGCTGAACATTGCATATTTTTTTGTTGCTGTCTTGACCATGGACCCCTGCACATGCCAAACTGCCACTCTAGAGGTACCTATAGAGTTATAGTTTGAAGCATAGGGACACTGACAAAGCTGCTGGATTTGGCGAGTTGGATGTAAGAACATGCTGACGAGAACATACTGTCCTACTTTCCATTACACTCTCAAAGTGATGCATCATCTGGCTGTTGCCTGCAACACCAGGTACAGGTAATGCAGTAATTCCGAAAATGGACTGAAATTACACGTGTCAGATTGTATTCATAATTTCCAGACAGAGATGCAGTGATTTGTGGTGCTGTTCTTCACTCTGTCTCTCTCAGTGCTTACAGGAGTCCTCACTGAACAGTGGACAGCTTGTGAATGTTTCTCATCATCATTCACTCTCTTCCTCTTGCAGGTAGTCAAGATGATGATCATTGTAGTGGTGACCTTTGCCCTCTGCTGGCTGCCCTATCATGTCTACTTCATTGTGACGGGTCTTAACAAGCGCCTGAGCAAGTGGAAGTACATCCAGCAGATTTATCTGTCAGTGCTGTGGCTGGCAATGAGCTCCACCATGTACAACCCCATCATCTACTGCTGCCTTAACAGCAGGTAGGTAACAACAGGGTGGTGCCGATGACCTAAAAAACTAAATGTTACAGCCGAATTTTCCCACTGAGTGTAATTAAGTGTAATTAAGTTCTATTACATGATTTACTGGAAGATAAAAGTCATTAATTATGGGCTCTGGGTGAACAGTTTCGAGCTTTTATCATTATCTCCTAATGGTAAGAGAGAGAAAATAATGAGCAAATTACATCTGGTCAAATCATCTGAGGAACATTCAATCGAAGCAGAAATAAACAAATAAACAAAATAAACAAGTCCAGGGTTTAAGATTAATAGGCATTTATTGGCAGAATGTGGTAGACATTGAATATAATATAAAATAGAATTAATATATTAAAATAAGAATTGTGATTTCATTATCTTAGGTGTGCTTTCAAACCTGTAGTCAGGTCTGTACCAGGAGAAAAAAAAAGATCTATTTCTCCATTTTCTGGTCCGGTTCGTATTCACATTGACTTTTACAGCTACTTTATACAGACCAACAGGAAACTCACTGACTGGACAGTTTTGGTGATTGTCATCCTGCATCATCAGGACCTACGAAGTGAAATCAAATTCCACAATTGACAGAGGCTTATGGAGCATTTTAATGCTGCTGCTGCTTCTGATGTGTATATTTATGTTCCCTGCTGTCACAAAGAGCTCACAAAGAGATAACTAATTATAAGCTATATTTAGCAAATCGCTGTGTGTTATGAATAATGAACAGGATGAATAGGAGGCGTCTCGACCACCTTGCTAAACTGCTATCTTTGAGTCTACACACAGAGACAGTATTGCTGCTGCAGTGCTGCTATTGTCAGCCCTACAGCTCAAGAAAACATGACGATCCTTATTTTCTGATGAGTACACACTAATGACCATAACTAATAAATTCCTGTAAATCTTACACAGTGGGCCTTTAAAGATACAATTTTATTGAAAGGAAAACTTATCAAGATGTTTTGTTAAACATGCTATATCTTTTCCATGCAAGTTTTATTCAGTATTTTATATGTGGTTAATAGATCTAGGAACACTAAATTGTAGAGTCTATCAAATGATGAGATTCCTTTTTAATAATTTGTTGGTATAACAGTTCAGAATACATTTTGGTTAATCTAATAGACTCAAAAAGATTACTGTGGGAACTGAGTCTTTTTTTAGTGAATAGTGAATCTATCTATGACTCAGCCTATTAATTAAAATGGATATACCTCTTTAAAATAGTATTGCTTCTCTCTGTTTGATGTATCCAATGAATATAGCCTCAGTGCATTCAGAGAAGAATCCACTATAAATACTGCACTACTCCACTTTCTTTTACACCAATTTGCCTCTTTTCCATCTCTACACGAACACTGACGTCTGTCTCTAGCTGCCTTTTTAAAAGCTTCAGGGACACATAAAGCTGAAGAGCCAACCTTCACTACTGTATAGAGTACATTCTGCTTCTTGCAAAAAAAACATGCAGCTTTTGCTGAAAAGACAGTGATATTAAAAGACAGTCAATTAAAAAACACCCAAAAGACACATTTACTTGTATTTATTTTCCACACTTTTCTTTCTCCACTTTCCAAACATTATCCTGTCCCTTGTTTGCCATCTGCTTCCCACCAGGTTTCGAGCTGGCTTCAAGCGAGCGTTTCGTTGGTGCCCATTCATCAAGGTCTCCAGCTATGACGAGTTAGAACTTCGCTCCACACGGCTGCACCCAACACGTCAGAGCAGCATGTACACGCTGTCACGAATGGATACCACCATGGTGGTGGTTTACGACCCTGCTGAAGGTGATGGCACTACCGGTGGCGGCTCCGGAGGGAAACAATCCCTGGCCACGAGGAAGAAAAGCTATGTCACGTCTCGCCACACTGAGATCACTGGATGCAACGGCACCAGTGAGAAAACGCAAAATGGAGCAGCTCCAAACGCTCAACCTGAGGAGTTCTCGTGAAGAGTGTTCTCACAGACTTTCACACAGACATGTGCATGTAAGAAGTGTGTTCACATGCATAACACGCTGTACATACAAGTGTTCAAACATTATTACAGCATGGCTTGCTGAACGGTGCAAATATGTTTGCTTAATTTAGACGTAGAAGCATTGTATCAAGGCAGAAGTGGTTACTTTAATGTGCACATACAGAGATTATTTAATATTTTACCTCAGTGGGAAACAATGAATTTTTTAGATACTCTGGAGCTTGGATGGATTACTGAGCTGGCTTAATGGACAAGTGAAAGTTAGTAGCAGTTAAAAAGCCACACAGTTCAATCAAAGGGGGGATTCTCTATTTTTTTACTCTTGATTATGTAAAGATAGAATACATAGTTTGTAAATGCACCATTGGCTCCAGTTGACCCCTAAAGAATGAATAATAATAATAATAGAATATCATAACTAATGCAAAATGTGTTAAATTAAAAATAATTTAAAAAATAAATAAAATGCACCAGTAAAAATCAGATGAAGGTGATAATAGAATACACAGAATGCATCTTCATATGGATAAAACCAACGTGATAATACTAGCAGTACGATAAAACAATAAGGATAAAAATAGAATGCATAACATAAAGTGGAAAATATAACCACCTGAATAATTATAATAATAAATAGGAAAATACATTTTAAAAAGAAGTGCAGCAGTGCTTAAGTGCAAAGCAAAATAGATTTTTAAATAAATGTATTCCTGCTTTCCTGATATCTATATGTAGTGTGTTCCATGCTTTGGGGTGTAACTGACAAAGGCTTCATCCCTAATTTTCTTTATGAGAATTGAGAGACTGAGCTCCGTTAGCAAGAGCAAAGCATGAATCAGAGACTAAAACATTATTTTCTGAATGTTTTACAGCAGTTACATTCTGAAGTACAAATAAACACACCCACACCTCCACACAATGCTGGATTTTGTTTGAACACAACCAAAGCAACCATCAGTCTGCTCTGTGTGTATGCATGTGTCTATATGTCTTTCTGCAGCTCTCATAGAGAGCAGAGCAAAGAGATGGAGAATGCAAGGTAACTGTTGGTTGCTACGGCAATGCTACATCCCGACCTCAAAAACGGGCATGCTGCATTGGCTGGATGCTACACACCATGTCAAACTGAAGCCCAGAAACGTCCTGAACAAGCAAAATATGAAAAAATAAGAAAATATAGGCAGAGAGCAGGGTCTCTGTAGATACAGACCCCACCACACATTTCCTATGGGTCATAAATGATTATTTAGATAGATTATAATGATATGAGGCTATCGATTGTTTTGATGGGGGAGAAAGCTGCATAGTATGCCTTTAATATTGGGAATCAGCAGAGTGCAATTCAATTTTTTTTTTATTTTATGTTTCGTTTTTCCCTAAATAATACAGCTGACAGTACAATACAGGCTATAGTATAACTACATTAAAATAAGCAAAGCAATTTAAATATATTTCACACCAGAATTGTTCTGCTTAAAGAAAATATATCTTTTGTCAGGTTTTCTTTCCAATGGTTTCTCATCACATTTTGTGTATTCTCTTTAAGTATTTTGTATAATATCTGTAGAGAGGAGTGTCATTGTGGATCCAGAGCTTGCAGATGGCAGCGTAACAATTCACAGTCAAAGGACTGCTGCTTGCAAATTCCAGATAAATTTTTGAGGCACATAGAGCTGTTCCATCCTTATGCAGGGCTTGTAGGTATGGCGTTTGTTTTGATCAGTGAAACGTCTGAAAACCCACAGGAGAGGAAATTATCTCATGTTGCAGCTCCTGTGTTGCAAATTTGGTGAAATGGACCAGTGCTTTGGCAAAAATTCACGTAGCCGCTCATCCAGATTAAACATAATACTGACATAGAGGGATTTGTTCTCAGCCAACAGCACAACTGCAGTGAAAGACTGAGTAAGGGATTTTGCTTTACTTTTAAACCAGTTATTCATGTTAGAGAATAATACCTGAAAACATATGAAATTTGAATGAATGAATGAATCTAGTCTACTAAACTGTTTCTGTGTTCAGGATTTTTTTCAGGCAGATCTAAAATCATGGCTTGATGACACACTGGAGCCATATGTATCCTCACACTATACAAACTAGAGTGCATTAGCATTTAGCAATAGCAGTGCGAGTGATAGTGAAAAGATTGGCTCTTTAAAGAAATCTGGTTCATTTCCCACCACAAGCAAACTGGCTTACGAATCACACCAGGCTTGATGGGTTCACATTTGTGTCAGACTCAGAATACATATTTATAATTGCACACATTTCTAATGGCTTGTGGAGTGCTTATTGCTCTTATGTTTGCTGTAAAGCAGACAGCTACAGGAGGGGACTTTGATGACACCATTGATGGGCATTTACAGTAGCCAATAGTGCTCTGCATTACACCCCCCATCTACCATGCAGCTAATGTAGTCCATGGATGTTGTAGGGAGAGCAAACCCCTTAGCTGACTCTTCTCCACCTGTGACCTTTCAGTGAACACAGCCAGACTGGGATGAAAACAGCCTCCGAGATGAACGGACGCCAGTTCCAAGACACGGAATAGCCGAAAGTACTGAAGTGGTTTTCTTCCTGGGTTTGGCTCCCACCACAGGCTGAGTCACAGCTAACTGAACTGACGGCTGTCAGCGGTTAGATAACTTACTTTATCAACAAGTAAACCTATTTTTCCATAAGTCAACTCAGTAAAAAAGCTTGGTACCATATTCCCTGGTGGTCTCCAGGGCTATGTTCATCCCACTGACTGGTCATGTTCACTAGGAGGCAGCCCAATTCTCTTGCCTGCTACTGGCAGCTAACAGATAGTAAGATAGAGCTTTAGTAAGCTAAAGCCAGCTGTTCAGCAGGAAACCCTGTAATAAAATCAGCAAGACTTGAAACTGAGCAGCCGGAGGACATCAGAGGGGAACCAGAAAACTTTTTCCTCATGAAGTATGATCCAGTGTCACCCAAATCAGTGAATAAGTTACAAAGTTGTGCTTCTGCACAGTGAGGCCTGTTCTCCAGAAGTACTCCAGTTTGCTTTGGTGAATTGATGTATTATTCGTCTATGCTTCACTGCATCACACACACACACACACAAAAAAAATTGCAATTGCAATTAATAGTTTTGCAGGAAAGGAAAAACACTAGAATACCATTACTAATACCCAGGAATGCCCACAAAACAACTTTTTGTCATCATTAGCCAGATACTGGCATATGGGTGTTGTATAGTGCCACACGTGATAAAAGCTCTTGTGTAGTATGAACCTTGTGCAGTATGGTCATCTAAATTCCAGACACTTTGTCTTTAAGTGGTGCATTCAAGATTTCTTCTCCCCAAGACCAATCAGGATCAGTCTGCATTAATGAAATACTGTAAGTAGCTGTTCCCTCTTCTTCATCTAAACATTCAGCTCTGATTGAGATTAGCATATAAACACAGTCAGCGCACTGCTGTTTCGTTAAGGTCTCACCCCCATAGTTCAAACGATTGATAATGGAATTAATCAGTTCTGCTTGGAGAATCGCTGTTAAAATACGTGCTGGGATGGTGAAACCATTTCACAATGGAGATAATCTAAAAATATGTGATGGTGATTGTAATTGTGTTATGTTTTCATTTCCATCTGTAAGTGTTAACTGTGAACTTTATTCTCTACAGAGGATGCACTCTGCATCTATTTTCCCCTGAAGCCATGAATGAGCAGCAAGCTGTTTATTGAACTCTGACTGGCTCTCTGTGGCTCTGAGTTAGGCTCTGAAAGTACTGAAATGAGTTTTGCTTTTGGTTATGTAACATGTGAAGAACATGTTTCCTGCTAACTGGCAACAAGCCAGAGGCAAAATCCAGTATACATTTGTAGCTTGTCAATAAATAGGCTGCAGGACAATGAGTTAAAAGTGAACCAACCAACCAGGAGCTAGTGGCGCGATGTCTCTCATTTTCACATTTTCAACTAAGAAATAAAGAAAGCTCCACATAAAGGTGCAGCCAGCTCTTGTTTTACTGTTATATAATGTTCCTTTAAATGCCTTTGTACAATGTCTCATCAAAAAGCAGGACATTTTTCATCTTTTGCAGTTGTTGATGTTTCACTAGTTTCTTGCAGCTGTTATTCTTTGTTGTCTTTTGATTTAATGCCCAGTTTGTGTGCACATCCAGGGGCATAACACAAAATTCTGAGTCACAGGCATTCGCTATGGCAGTGGTTCTTAACCTGGAGGTCAAGATCATTTCCAGGGGTCGCCAGATGGTTGTGCAGAAAAAAAAAAAAAAAAAAAAAAAAACATGTTGTGGCAAGCACCATGGAATGAGAGCCAAGAAGTTGCTTTTAGTGATGTCAGCCACTTTAAGATATTCAGCAAAAGGACTCGCACATACAGCTGGCCCCAAGAAATGTAACATCCACCCCACTAACGGTTAAAACTATAAACCAGCCCAAAACTGACAATTACCAACATAAACCACCATGGTTTGAACAGACACTTTACACTAATAAAGATAAATATTTGCTTTTTGTAACATAAAATAGCAAACTTAACCAACTTTTCAATCCAGCAAGCACGATGGGAAATTAGGTCATATTTTAGACTGGGAATAGTACACATAATTTGCCTTACAATAAATTTGATCAAATATTTAGTAGCTTTCTTGTGTTTAAAGAGACAGTTCACCCCAAAATCCCCTGGCCTGTAGTGCTATTTATGCATCTAGATTGTTTTGTTTGAGTTGCAGAGTTTTCGAAATATTGCCATAGAGATGTCTGCCTTCTCTCAAACATAATGGGACTAAATGGCACTCAGGTTGTGATGCTAAAAGCGCAGTGACCCCGTTACTCAAGGTAATCCACAGACATTGTTCTGGACAGTTTCATATAGGAGCTACTTTATTTTTTGCAGTAGAATCTACTGGAACTATTTTCTTTTCAACTACAAAGAAAGTTTCAACACTAAACTGCCCACAACAAGGTCTGTGGATTATCTTGAGTAACCAGGTTACCATGTTTTTTGGAAAGAGACTGGTTTTGAATTTTTCAAATTTACTTTTTTAGTGCTTTGAGCACCACAAGCCAAGTGCCATTTAGTCCCATTATATTGGAGAGAAGGCAGACATCTCCATCGCCAATAACTCCAAAACTCTGCAACTCCCATAGATAAATAGCACTATTGGCCTGAGGAAAAATATGTATTTTTGACTTTAGAGTGAGCTGTCCTTTTAACTGTAATCCCTTAACAGTCTCTGGCAGACCAGAGGTTTGGGGGGTATTCACTCAAAAAGGTTAACAACCATAGTTCGAATTACGGGGGAGCTAGGAGGAGCTGGGCTCACCTGAAAAGGACATGAGCTCCCCCAAAAGCCTCATTTGGGACATTTGGGGGGAGCTCTAATATATGATGGTCCTGAAATAAATAATAACAGTGAAAATATGGCAAAGTTTTGTGTTTATTCACACATTTTATGTATTGTCACTAATTAACACGATGCTGTGTGCGCCACCGTGACTGCTGCGCTGTCCGTGGTTCTGACACAGGGCAGAGGTGACTGATAGATAGACTTAACATGTTACTTCGGTTCCTGTTTGCTTTTTGTTGTTGCAAATTGAACTTTTGGTCTGAATTCCACTTTCTCCCGATTCTAACAATCCACAGACAGGAGAGAAATGACAGTGAGCCGAAAGGACAGTCAGTAATGAGAGAGAGAGTGTGTGAGAGAGAGATGCACGAAGCAGAACAGCTGTTTCTCTGTCTATGACATTTCATAAAGTTGTCCCATGTAAAATCAAATGTGAGTTAATTTTGATTTACGATCTCTCCACATTAGTTTACATCACAAAGATCAGATTATGACGTTAATATTGAGGCCAAAACGCACTGATGGCGTCTGACTCGGCAGAACGTGCACTGAGAGCATCTGGATGCGCGTCAATTAGCCTTAACGCCTCCATTCCGAACTTGTTTACATTTTGGAGCGTGAAATCAGGACCAGAGGATTTTTTTCTGCACCCGCTTTACGTGTTTGAGGAGAGTTAAATGGAATAAAAAAAGGGTCATGGACGTGAGGATGCTGATGGAGCTGTAGCTACACCTGAAACAAGGTTAAAAAAAAAACAAAAAACACCCGCATGGGGGGGGGGGGGGGGGGTGCAATAGGGCTCCCCCGAAAGCCATTGTGTAATTCGAACCCTGTTAACAACCATTCTTCCATGGCCCCCTGCCCGCATCCACGGCTATTCATTCTATTCATTCTGCTATCTTTGTGGGCCTTCCTCACATGAGAGACCTGTATAGTAGGACAGTCCTCTTTTTCCCCACAGTCCTTCATATGCCCTAGTGCACACTGGGTGTTGAAACTGCAACAAGCAATATGCTAGCCTGTGCCATGTTGGGTTTACAATATATGAAGTGGAACCATACTGTGACAAAAGAAACATATAAACAAGAACAACAGTGTGATTACAAATAACAGTGAGAAACTCTCACTGTATGAAGCTCATGAGTGTCACTGCTGGGAATTAAGCATAATTTTGTTATCATTAACTTTTCGGTCTTTAAAGATACTGCAAAATATTTGTTAAAAAAAAGATGTTTGTGTCCTGCTAGTTACAGTAAAAGCTATATTTGGAGTTTTACAGTTTTTGATGCCAGGTTATTATGTTGTTTAATAAATGGGGTAAGGTTTCTTGACATTCATTTTGTCACATATGGATTTGATTAGCAATTGCAGCCATAGAGATACGCTATAAGAAAATTTAATTATTCTTACCAACAGTTCTGAATGTTCAGACTTAATGAAAGTATTTACTCAAGAATGTGAAGAAAAATCATGTTGTGCAGTTCAGTGTGATGTATTTTTAAGCTGCCGTCTAATCATTATATTGGAGTTTTGAAGGTTAAATATTTGTTGTGCTGGTATCAAGTTATTTTTCATGTTTCTCTGTATACATGTATGTGTTTTGTATGAATGTACAGTACAATGTGTGCCTCTATCTATGTCAAGTGGTGAACATATTTTTGTTGTATCTTAAGGGATAATAATCAGATCATTTTGACCTGAGCCTCATTTCTTTGCTCTTACTGATCAATTCTCTTGTTGTCATTACTTCAAAGAATATTTGTCACTTTTTTTTTTTTTTTTTTTTACAGTAACCACTGTTTTCAAGGCTCTTACTCACAAATAAGACTCAGGTTGAAAATAACTGTTGTATTATCCTTTAAACAAAAAATATATTATTATTGCTGGCAAATGACAATTATTTTGGTAATTTGAGATGAATTGTAGGAACTCTTTGTTATTGATGATACTAAGTGACTTCTATATATACAGTATAGTTGAATTCTATATCATGTTTCTTAAAGTAAGACCTCAAAAAAGTTTTTCATTGCTCTGCATTGGTCAGTGCTGACTAATTTGCTTGATGTAGCTTTATTGCAACAGTCTTCCTAAGAGTATCATGAGTGTTTACAAGTGACATGACATGCTTATGATGAAATGTAGCTGTGACTTGTTGCAAACGCAGTCAAATTTTAATGAGGTTAAAAAAAAAGAAAATCAGCATCTGAGCAATAGTGTTCTGTTTTATGTTTGTTGTCAGGAACAATGCAGGCTATTGTAATAATCCGCAACTTTAAAATATCTTAATTTAGACCATTATCTTTTACTCCATGCAGGGCAGATTTGACCCCAAGGAAGCAAACAGCATTCATGGAAGAATACCACATCTCACCACTGCAGTGAAACATTTTGATTTTGTAATAATGAGATTTTTTCATATTTACAAAATCTTTACCTTGTTATTGCAATGTACTTTTACTATTTAAACATTTTCTATGTGCTGTTGTAAAAACCTGTTCACAAGAAGCTGTTACATGGGAAAACCCACGGCCGTACCAGTAGTAATCTCACATTACTACTGAGTGTTTGGGTATGAGCAGCAGCAGGCTGCTGAAAAAGCAGAAAACACTTGAGCAGGAAATTTAAAGTTGCTATATGTACAAATTTTAGTTTAAAACATTAAACAAATTATGTAAAAATTAGAAAATGATCACAAATGGCTCCTGGGCAGCCAGTTTGGGAGCCCTGCTCTAAACTATACAGAACCAAAAAAGTCAGTTCACTAGATGCAAATGAAGAAAACAAAGTCCACCACTTTGTTGTCATATGCTGCCCCCATTTGTCTGGAATATGAATGTGACAGGTGGCCTATTCTTACATTAGCACCTTTAAGGAAAAAGAAACCTAATTTAATAATTTCTGCCTTTCACAGATTTAAATCATACAAAAAAGTACAATATTAAATATTACTCTGTCTGTGGACATGATCACTGTACAGCACAGACTGTCATTCTGCTAGTTTTATCCCTTCAGCCACAGAAAAACTACTCATGCTTTCTTCATTTTATGGTTTAGAAGCTGCTGTTTGACCACTGAAATGAACACTCATCACCAAAATTGAGATCAACACAAATGTTGCGGATTATAACATTAAGATGACCTTTATTAAAGTGTCAATATGTGTTGTTGCCTTTGTCTTGCTACAAAAAAATGGTTAATAAACCATTTATACTGAATAATGGAGTCGAAGGGGTTCATTACCAGGCATTTATTTGTTCATGTCATACAGTCTGTCAGGGGAACAATCTGAAGTTTTACTGTTTATATAAAAATAATTTTATTGTCTCTCTCCATCCGTAACTTATGGTAGCAGATATGTGAGATGAATGAGCCTGTTCAGAGATATTTTTCAAAAAAACTATCAAAACTAAAAAATCTTCAAGATGTCTTTCTTGCAAAAGCACTCAAGTGACAACATCTGATTCAGTGTGTGGAGAGTGGGCTAAAGGCCATATGAGCAGGGCCGAAGGGAAAAAGAAATTGCTTGACTTAGAGTGTAAAATTCTAAGCTTATTGAGCGAGGCTACCAGGTTTTCACAGTGAGACAGACATTGTTTTGTTCCTCTTGGCTTATCCGAGCTTCTGTCTCACTGGTCTTTCTTTTCAAATTACAAGCTACGCCGCATGGATTCATCTCACTTCTTCTTCAAAGCATTATTACACCATGGCTTTCCTAATCTAACAGTTCCTTTGACAATTGTGCACTTAGCAAGAGAGTTAAGCCTCTAGATGCTCCTTGTCCTCAGCTTACAGATGTGCATGTAACCAGGCAACAGTCATCTAACCACAACCTTTGAGATTACTTCTTCCATTTGCACTTGTCTATGAGAAAATCTGTTAGGTAGCAACCAGTTGCCATGGTTTCACACTCGTTAATCAACCTACCAAACCTCAAAATCGAGTTAATGATGATGAAAAACACAGCTGGCAGCCTATGACATGCTGTTCCTGTGAGTAAATCCATTATCGGTGACATTAGCCTGTTTGCTTAGATATATATTATTTTTTTATCTTAACATCGCTGTTTAATTATGGGACGTTTGCGTAGAAGGCATCCTGGGAAATGCAAGAAGACACCAGCTGAAGGTGAAGCTGAAGCAGATGATGAAGGCTTAGAGAAAGAAACAACAAAAGATCAAAAGATAAATTACAACACATCAGTCACTGGAATGCATTTACCACTAATGACTGCTAGTAACAGGCATGTAAATGAGGGTCTATTTTACTTTTTGAGGGTAACTTAACATGAAAGAACTGCAGGAAGATGTCCTGGTTTTGCAGTCTGTTGGTATTCTGACATGTAAAACCAGTGATCCACAAAATTCATAAAATTCTATCAACATGTTTGATTTGTTTGATGAATCTAAGGTAATACAAACAGAGATGTCAGACCTCATCCCTCCAGACTTGTGAAACTAATGGCAGGTTTCAGCTTATGGAGCTGGAATATTAATTTCTCCTGCACATGTAACCTAAGGTTGTTCAATTATTCATCATGGTTGTATTAAACTATTATTTTACTCTAGAGTGAGACTGCTAAATAAGGCAGTAGACACAGAGCAGCTTGTCTCTGTTACTTATTGCTTTATAGTAGAGCCCGCTGGTTTGTGACAATGCATTTGTTATGTTGCATTTAAATATATAATTATATGAATGGGTCTATAAAGAACAAAAATATATGTAAGTAAGTGACGCTTGTGAAGGTATGCAGTAGCCGTCTCTCAGGTAGACCTTACATCTAGGCTAAAACATAGCTAAATTTGGGCTGTCAGTGAAAGCTTAGCAGCTGTCTAACCGTAACGTAAGTATAGCCTAGCCACCAATCAGCACTGAGCAGTTCATTTTTCAAGAAACTACACCAAACTGTTTCTGTTGTAAGCTAGAAAAAAAAAGAAACACAAGCAGTACTTCAACCCTGATTGCCTGGATGAAAGTCATGTGTTTAAACTATTCATCCACCATGTCTTCTGCCAATTAAATGTCCATGTCACTCTTTATAATATGTCCCGATGTACCAATGTATACCTTCAGAATAGTAACCAATACGCTGATATAATACACATGCACATTTGGCTGCAGCAAGAAGCGCAACTTCTTTATTTTACATAAATAATAAGATAATAAATAAATCTCTTTCAACCTATAGCTGAACAAATTAGCAAAATGGTTAAACAAATTAGCGTGTTCTGACACTCAACCACCTTTTAGTCGGTTGAAAAGAGGGTGAAAAGATGCCTTAGGAGTGAAGACCAAATATGAACGATGAAATCCCAGTAGGTGCTAAATGGGATATTAATCTCAGTTTGTTTTCATAGATGACTTTGCTTACATGGCTGGAATATCATACATCTTGCAAGCTGCACGGACAAAAACTATATTTAGATCTTCTCAAGGACTGAGCTGTGCCTCAAAAACTGGTGCCCGACTACTGGTGCAGTAGTTGGATATTTCTTATTAAATTCATTATGGGGCTGTACAGACAGTGAAAAATGTGCAAAAGTGGAAACGCTTCAGTTGGTATTGGATTTTTCCCCAGTGCAGAATGAAGCATGCATGATGAGCCACCCCATTTAAAGGTCAGTTTACAGGGACACATAGTCAGTTATGGCATGATTTAACATAAATGAAGCCAAAGAATTAGTTGCACATTTGGACAGAAAACTCACAGGTGTATTAAAAGGATATTCCACTTTATATGATAACCCACTCAGTATGTACTCACCCCTATGCTGATGTGAGGATGGGTGAAGATCTTCAGTTCACAAAACAATCCTGGAGTTTCAGCAGAAAACAGTGTTGCAGCCAAATCCAGTACTATGGCAGTGAATGGTGACCCAGTTTAAAACATTAAAAAAAAAACACAAAACAAACACAAAATGTCTCCATCCTGCTCGTCTTTTGTGGTTGAATTTTAATGTCGCGGCTCGCGGACACTTGGATTACACCACACGAGCAGAATGGAGACATTTTGTGTTTGTTTTGTGTTCTTTTTTTTTACATTTTATCCGTGGTCTCCATTCACTGCAACTGTACTGGATTTGGCTACAACCCTGTTTTCTGCTGAAACTCCAGGATTGTTTTGTGAACTGAAGATCTTCACCCATCCTCACATCGCATAGGGTGATTGAGTGGGTTATCATGTAAAGTGGAATATCCTTTTAATGATTGTTGCATTTAAGGGAAGTTATTCTATTGTGAATAGTGATTCACTGTCACTTTTACTGGGACATGTAATGGAATTGAGCTGTAAATACTGTTATTAAGTCCACCTGTGTTTTTCCTGCTCTGACAAGTCAAAATGTCTGCTGCGCAACCAGTCCATTGCCAGCAGGTCAGGTCACCACAGACACATCAGAACAATAGAATTTATAAAGAGCTGACAACATTATCATATACATACTGATATATATACATACAAACATTAGCTTCTAGATACTAATTGTACAATCGTTTGTATGTATATTCTGCACTGAGGAAAGTCCAACATGGACTGAAACGTTTGCACTTTAGCACTTGTTTCACTGTCTGTACAGCCGGATAAAGAATCTAATAAGAAATATTAAAAATCAACACTCAAGTCTGAAGCTTCTTTGTGCTCTATGTGCAAGTCCTCTTCATCGCATATGCAAAGACTAAATTGAACCAATTGTGAGACCATTTTGACTAGACGTGGGTTACACATAGTCTGACTAATCTGGGGCCATATGTAGCCAACACATTAAATTGATGCCTATGTCATACTGAGGTAATGCACAGGGGACTTCTTTTCCCTTTGATTGATTCCAGGGTGGCCCAGTAAATACTAGATTTACCTGATGTTGAGCTCACGTTTCTGTTTCTGTTTTTAACTGTCCTGCAAAACAGCAGTGTTTCAAAAGCAGAAATGCTATTTTACCCTACAATGAAGCAGGGATCTGCACCACCTAAATAAGGCAACTGTCACACAACAATCCATGTCTGCTGCATGTGACTGAGGAGTGCTGGTCTGTGTCAGACCACTTGGCAGGTCAGTCATTTTTAGAACAACCTCTCACCCACCACAGTGCTGGAGAGGGAAAGACGCATAAAGCTGTCAATTTTCTTTGCACTGTTCATACCAAAATACACCTCTAAAGTTATTCTCAAAAGAAAACACTTTTTATTGTCAGTTTCTGTTTGTAGAACAGTGAATGGATCATTTTCAGTGATCGTTAGTAAGCCTTTATAATTCCTGTCATGGCAGCAATGAATAGTCAAAACCTTTTTGCTCATTTCTCTTTGTGCAGTCTTCAGTAACACCATTTACAATGGATGTGTGGAAACTGCAGTCCTATTTCTTCAGTTCCCTTCACAGCCACTTGTGCCAATTTACATATCTTCATATCTGCCTCTGTTGAGGAATTCATTGCTTCACAGATGAAAGAACATTATGATTTCCTCACCCTGTTCCGCATGTCTGCACGTACTGTGTCTGCCCCATGATTCAAAACATTTCACTCCCAGTTTCAAAGAATTCACCAACACTATGGGGTGTGTTCAAGCCTCTGAGGAGACAAAATGTGTTACATTTTTTAAATCAAAGAGCTTTCAGAAAACGTCTGTCCAGATTCGCTGCCATCTTCCATATGCTAAATTTACATTGTAGACCACAGTTTTTTTTATTTCTGTAATTGTTTTTTAGTTTGCATATCATGTACAAGACATCTCCAGTGACTGACTGAGTGAACTAATTCCATGGAAATCAATTTAAACATATAACTTTCTGTGCAGTTACTTCAGACTTTGCAGTTCTTATACCAATGTGTATTTCTGTGACTTAGAGGTCTACAACTTGTCACTAAGCTTCATCTAAAATTACTACTTGTCATGTAGGAAATATTAATTGGACAGTCTGCAGCATCATATGGAACTGAATCTGACATTTTCCCTCCAGATAAACCACCAGGATAAGCATGCAATCTGAAATCTGACATATGTCAGAAATGTCTCTTGGAACAGTGACATACAGATAGAGGTGGTTAGCTCTGGTTCTGTGAATCCATGTGACAGTCCCACCACTCCTGGCTCCAGCCTCACACCAAAGCATTCTTCATTAAAAATAACCAGCTCAAAAAGCAATAAAGATCTCTTTTTCTTTTTCTTAATCTCATTAGTAGGTTTTGTGAATTTACAGCCAGTGCAAATTACATTATACATGGTACTATGATTCACTATAGCCTCCAGTTCATTTATTCAGCCTCTGCATATGTCAGGTGTGAAATCATTGTTCTTGCTCTTAATATTGAATAAATAATATTGTGAGTCCTGCATTAAACCATGCAATGTAGCAGATCTATTAATAAACAACTAAACAATTAGTAACAAAACTGTTGGCTGTTGTTGATCTTCAGCTGTAAACACAAGTGCAACTCATATCAGCAGTCATTTGATGTCTGCAGCACACACTCGATGAATCATACAGAGAGTTATGAAGGTACACAAGATGAAAAGCACCCAGGATGTGCCGATTCTGGGAGCGAATGTGATAAAATTGCTGTTTTTCTGGAGAGCTGACGCACATCACCAGTGAGATATGGGATAGAAGACAGTGGTCATCAAGAAACCCATGGTGTGCAGGCTTAGGCTACACAGTGTTTTGACACATCATACACTGCTTTTATTTTATTTATTTTTGATTTGATACCTTTGAGGGGTGATACAGCTTTCCAGCATGTTACTGGAAACTATAAAACACAAAACAAGAACATCAAAATCAGAATCGAAATCAGAGATACTTTATTGATCCTGGGGGGTGATTGTTCACATTACAGATGCTCCTTTCAAGAATGGAAAAATACATTGCATAGTGCAATTAGAAGGAAAAAAATATAAATAAAATTTAAAAGAATAAAAAAATAAGAAAGTATGATGAAGTATGTACATACACACATGCATATGCGTATACATATACAGATTGCAAAAACTAATTCAAACAAAAGAAGGGTGTTATGGGGAAACATACATTTTCCACTTTCTCCAGATTTCCTCAAATTTATTTTCCTGAAGCCTCATGGAGAAGGTGATTCTCTCCATTATAAAGAGATCATAAATTACATCATACCAGTCCTCTGTAGATAGGATTACTGACTTCAGCCATTTCAATGTTATTTCTTTCCTGGCGGCTACACTCAGAAATTCCTACGGAGCCCCTAAAGTTCCATAAAGAGAAAAAAAAGCTATATTGTGCGCTCGAGATACTAAAACAAATTATTCCTGCTGATGATCATCCCATGTCTCAGTGTAAGAGCAACAAGAATGCCATTATATGACATTCTTAGGTGAAAATAAAAGTTGATGAGCTGAGTTCTTCTCTCCATTGTATCGCGGTGCTGTGAACATCTGAAGTGGTCAGTACGGAGAGCTGTATGCACGAACAAATCAAAGCTTGGGAAATAATTGTATCTTGAGCGCACGATTTAGCTAAAACAAGGGAACGTTTTAGTATCTCATGCGCTCGATTTAGTATCTCGAGCGCACAATTAAGCTTTTTTTCTCTTGGGCTCCGTAAATTCCAAACAAGACACTTGTTTTAAAATTTATAGTTGTTGAATGCAAGACTCTAAAAAATGAGTTTGCCCCAACTGAAGGTAGTTTTGTCCCAAATATTATCGCCAGTTCTGTGTAAATCTTACACCAAAAAGTGCAGAACAAGTGAAAGGCTGGAAGAGCCTGAGTGTTGACACTTCTGAACAGGTGTAATGAAACATCTGCTGAGACTCTTTCAGCAAACGTTCTCCTTGAGGTTAAACTGGACAATATAATATAATATATATAATATATATAATAATATAATATAATAAGATAACAATATTTTGACCAAACTGCTTCTGAGATGCAACTGGTAGTTTCCTTTTCATATTTTTGTTTTATATAGGTGGTATTTAATAATTTAATGTCCTGAAGTCCTCTGAACAATCTTGAAATTACTTTAAGCCCACAGTCTGACCTATATGCACCAATAAAAACCTTCTGTAAGTTGTTTCAAATGCCTTCTGACTTTCTAACATAGAACTGTTGATATGATGACGTATTTGAAGAAATAGATTTTCAGATCCTAATATTAAGTCCATAGAGAATGGGGTGTGGTCTGATACATCCCTGCTCCCAAATTACAATTTTGTAATTTTTTTCTCTCCTGAGAAGTGGGGTTTTGATGTATCTAGGGCCTGATGAGGTCTAACATTGAAGTCTCCCCGACAGATTAAAATACCCTGAGTCTCCACAATTAATAATTCATAGATTTGTTTATATAATTTCCTTTTCATATATGCACTCAAACTTTAATTTTCTTTAGATTAAAATTGCTACCCCTCTCTTAGAACCCTGACTACAAGAAGCCTACAGGAGGTAGAACATTTCAACATGTCAGCTGGAGGTGTAAATAGTAAACTGCACTATTTTGTTTGTTTTTTCTGTTATTGTTTGTCTCATGTTTAACTCCACATTGTTTCCCACATGTCGATGTGGCGACCAAAAAACAGACATGTGAAATGATTGGCTGTTTGTGTGTCACTTGTAGCACCTCAGGATAAGATTGGCTGTTTTATGAGCTACAGAGGGAAGGTGGGGTTTGTCTGTTAAATGATTGGCTGTTTGCATGTTACTTGTATCACGCTACATTATCAAGGAATGACAGCCTGTCTTTAAGACTTGGCTTATTTGTTTCGTGCTTTCTTGGCAATTTGCATGCAATGTATTTAGGCGAAACTATCAAACATTTTATTCAACTTCTTTCTTATTGATATTGATGACATCTCTATCATTTTATCACCCAGGCCTATTTTTGAGTGATGTATACTGTAATGAATTTCTCCTTAATTTTCAGTCTAATTTTGTGTGATGGTATTTCTATTCGGATTTTTATTTCTTTTTCCTCTTAACGTTTCATTTTTTTTGTTTGTTTCCAGCATGTTTTGTGCGCTTTTTCTAGGAGCAGAACTGACAGTTCATTTGACCAGGTGATTATTGTATGACCACCTGATTATTTTTTAAATATAACACCTGTTTCTCATTGACACTCAATGCACTGATGAAGATTCTGTAACTTTAAATGCACTGTCAACTTTTAATTTGTTCTTTCATCTTCAGTAAGCAGGGCAGTCATAGTTTGTTTTATTTTCATTTAATTAATGATGGTTAGATTACATTTAGCTGCTTCACTGTCAGGGTCCTGTTTTTGTGCATGCTGGCTCATTGTCACACTGTCATGGATTACTGGGACTCTTGAATGGAACAGAGCCATTGTTTATGTTATTAGTAATACCTGTGATTTTCCATCTGTTGATATGTCTCACCCCCATATACTGTAAGCTGGACCACAGTGATATCAGGCAGCATCCAAGTGAGAAGCTCTCAAGTATAGAGCCATGACCTGAAACCTTGGCCTCAGTGCGTCGACCTTACCTGCAACTAAGACATTATTGACTCATAACAAACACAGAGGTAGACTCTGGGTTGCCAGGCCTGAGACGGATTATTTATGAGTAATCTTGTGAGCCGGTAGGTCTAGCAATGTCTGCGTTTAACTCTGGTCTGTGAAAAGGTTAACTTGATAGATCTGTGTTGTTCTGAGGTGTTTACAATTTCTGGACTCTCCAAATAAAGCCAAACTGTGCAGATAAGCCAGTGAGAGATGTGAGTGTTATGTGATTGTAGGGACATTATTGGACCGAACACTTTTACTTGTCAAACACTGTGTAATTAATCACGCAAATAATGGCTCGCTTCCATTTTGGTACTCCAATTCCAGGACCATAGAAATTGTACCTAATATGAACAGAGCCATCATTAATGTAACCAGTTCCCTCTGCTTTCCCTGCTATGACAAGACCCAGTGTCAGCTGAATTAAAGGATATTAATGGAGAATTTTAAGTGTGTATGTGTATATGCAGGTGTGACTAAAAGAGTTAGGTATGGAAAGCTGAAGTTAAACTGTGTCCATCTGCAGAACACTGTTTAGACAAAGTACTTCAGGAGTTGTTCATGAGTCATAGCCCTGAAAAGTATGTTTAACCTCGGACTGTATTCTCTTGATGAGCCACGAACACTTGATTTGAGTGCAGGAATGTATAATGTAGACTTCAGTGTGTGTTAAGTCTTGCATGACCTGCCAGGAGCCTCAACCTGTGGTGATTGCATCAAGTTTAAGGTAATAACAGACCTAAAATAAGTCCAGTAAATTTTAGTGAGGAACAAGTGCAGCCACCATCATTAACAATACACACATTATTAACCATTAATCACACCAGAATGAAAAGCGTCAAAGCGACAGCCTTAATTTAGATAATAGTTGAATGAAATTTGTTTGTTTTGTTTGTTTGTTTGAAAATGAAATTAAAGCTCCCTGCATTCTCCAGGAGAAAATATTACATATTAAGTCCCAATAATGACACAATAACGTTCCTTACATATCCATAAAAATACATAACTCTAGAAGAACAAGAGACGCCTGGTCTGTGTGGCCATGGGTGGGAGTTCTAAAGGGGAGGCATGACGAAGGCATGGCAAGGCGCATTTGCTATCTTGTGCTCGGCCCATTGGAGTAAACACCACTTGTGCCTTGTGCTGGCTAAAACCTGGCGCAAGGCTTATGGCGCTATCGGTCTCTCTGCACAAGATAGCACTGGCGCATTTGGCCGAAGCACACACATGTTTCCACAATCCCTTTCATTTATGTTAAACATGGTTCGCATGTGTGTATCTAAAATTATTCTCACTAATAAGAAATCAGAAATTATTATTAGAATGATAAAGCCTAATAAACAGACCTGCAAAGTGTGCATGGGATGGGATCACAGCTGTCAGATCCTCTTTAACAGATCAGCCACATGACAGCTGGAGCAGCTGTTGTGTTTGTGTCTGCATGTTTATTGAGGTCCAGAAAGTCAAGGATTAAACAATTACCATCTAAAACATACAAGACATTATATCTGAACATGATACCAGCCCGACCTGGGGAGAAAAAGGTACTTAAATAAGAGCCTCATGCTGGGTGGAACCCCGTGAATAACCTGTGCATAATTTTGTGCACACACTTTCTGGTTCTGTTTCTTCCACCCACAGTAGTGTTAGTGGGACGGAGGAGTGAGGATGGAAGGAGGAGATGTAGAATGGCCACCTGCGAAGCTGCATCTCAATCTGATTGAACACCCACGTGAGCTAGATTGAGATCTGGGTCAGGTTGCCTCTCCTGTCGACCGCACCGTCTCTCTCCCCAAGTTCTCACTCCTCTCCCCAACTCCTGCCCACTGGCTCTTTCTTCAGGAGCTTCAGCCAGTGAAGCTGCATAATACTGTTGA
Source organism: Lutjanus argentimaculatus (assembly GCA_034769285.1). Taxonomy (NCBI): domain Eukaryota; kingdom Metazoa; phylum Chordata; class Actinopteri; order Lutjaniformes; family Lutjanidae; genus Lutjanus; species Lutjanus argentimaculatus. The sequence goes on from JAWZSL010000026.1 coordinate 10,951,421, forward strand.
TGATGATGATGATGAATTACAGTGAATGAATGAATGAATACAGCTTAATTGCAAGGTGTTTCAGTGTAAAACATTAAATTGCAGTTCATTTACTGTATTGTATTACTTTTTGCAGGTGTTCATGCAAAATAAACTATTTACACGTGAATCTGCTTTAGAGACACCTGGCCATCTCCATATATTGCACGCTCTCATGCTTTCACTTCTTGAACCAGGAGATCTGTCTTCTTGCTTGAAAATCTTTTCTCTTTGTTTCCTCCTAATAAAGCCACTGCTTGCACTCCTGGTGCACCAGCTCCTTAAAGGTGATGAGAGCTGGCTTTCTAATTGATTTATTGCATGCTCAGCTTAAACTCGCCTGTGAATTAATCAGGGTACTTGGGCACAGCTGATAAGTGACTCCCACTGTTCGCTGCTGCTGCCACTGGGCCCTGGCGCAAGACGGCAAAGGTGGATTTGGACACACCTTGAATAAATTAAATCCATTCGCACCTTGCACTTTGTGTTTGTGTGTGGTTGAGTTTATTACCAAAGCAAGTGCCCTGTTTGGTGCTGAAAGACACACCTACTTCGTATATAAATATTAACACGTTGATTAAGTCAGCTTGGACTGATTTTTATGACCAGAATGTTTTGTTTCCTTTTGTGATATTCCTTTTTTTTTTTTTTTTTTTTTACTTTTTTTTTACCTTGCCTTAGCTCAAATGTTTCAAAATAGCAAAGTTGAACAATCAAACAGTAGTAATACAAGGCACACTTTTGCTCCACCAAGTCTTATAGCTGGGGTGCAGCTGTTGCATTTGCTCCATTGCTCAGATACCTATGGTAAGGAACAGTAATGGAGTCAGCTGCCTGAGGTGCAGGGGTGAAAAAATGAGAGGGGCACTGATGGTATGTGGTGGTGCGCCGCACAGCAAAGTCGTGATGCATTTATGGTGCAACAGTTCCATTCCCAGATTATATTTGTTTTATAATCTGACTTAAAGTACAAATACTACATCTCTGTAATAAAAATATTCCGGATACTATTTGACCATCTGGAGGCAATAGGTCAACTTGTATCTAATGTGGACTATATGGTACTGCAGAGAGTTTTTTCCACTGGAAAGGCATCCTATAGAGGGTGCTTCATCACTTTTTGTTCACTTACCGGGCACTTAGAGAGCACTTCACCATGTTTTTCTCCACTGACAGGGCACCTATAGAGGGCACTCAACCACAGGGCTGTCCCATTGGGGCATCCAGAAGGACACTGTTTTTTCAGTATCAGTGGTGAGAAAGACCAAAGAGAGCAGAGATTCCACATTAACCAAAAAATGAGTTACCAGTGTGGTGAACTACGTACATTTCCCAATCATAAACACAACTATGCTGCTGCAACTGATTAATTGGACAGGATAGATGTTTATAAAAATATTACGTGACAAGGTTTGTACAAATTCACACTGAATATTGTTGAATCTAATTACAGAAACCCAGCTTATCTACACTCTCCAGATGCACGGCCCTCCCTTTACACACACATTTGGTATATTCTTGTGTGATGTTATTATTTTAAAATTACAGGTCATAGCATAATTAGTATACAAACAGTATAATTTTTAGCACTGATATCATCAACTGAGAGGGTTTGTGCTTATCTTGTTTAAACACTGTTAAAATTAATCCTCTACCCAGTCCTCTGAAGATTTTCCACTGTCGGTGCCATGCATGACAAGCTACAGTGTTCATCATTCATTGGCCAATGTTAATTATCTACAGTGAAAGGACAGTTAGCAACAGATTCAATGCTGTGTATTCTTGAACAGCATGCAGTCTATAATCTAATCTCTAGTTTATTTTGCTATGTTTATGAGCGAGGACTTGGCACAAACACTTCTGACCACTATTTCTCAAAATCAGTGACTGATTGGGGAAAGACTTCACACATACAAATAGAGTTCCTCTAAACACTATTGTGGTAAAAACCC